>JAFEMH010002994.1:0-297547 GCA_022495995.1 Adenophora triphylla var. japonica
GTTTCCTCGTCGTGCCACATGTGAGTGCGAGTGAGTTTATGGAAAATGGGCACCCCTGTTTCCTCCTTATTTTTGAAGAACGGGCCGATACGGACACTCACTTGGTAATACTTGTGCAGCTTCGAACCATCACCATGCCCAGGCGACCTGTCGTTTTCTCACGCCAGCTGTTCTAACCAGTAGACCGCACTAGTAGCCGACTGGCAGTAGATGGTTGACTTGTCAATCGCAAAGCATTTCGCACTTTCTGTGGGGTTGCAAGGATGCCATCAAGCGAGGTCGAATGAGACAGAGGCCAATTCCACGAGCATCCATAGCTCGTCATCGGCTCAAAGGCATGACAGTATCAATCTTATTAACAATGACAAGATAGGGAACGCTTTATACAGGTCCTCAGAATGACATAATGGGAGTCAACCTTCCAGCTTGCAAGCCTGGCTTATTCTCTGGTTTAGCCGCCGACTGATCAAAGGAACTGGTAAATTTGATTGTACCAGTGGTTCCTTTATGAGGCTCAAGGTCCCGAGGTCTACTTCACAACGAGAAGGTGAGGATTCTCTTACACCCGCTCGGAAGGGTTTTATGGCTTTTCCCTCGGGGATCTCTACCAATTGAGGCTAGAGTAGCTGAGCATCTGCGAATCTGTTCTTTTCCCTTGGCAAGTAGTGGAAGGTCACTTCTACGAGCTGTCCCGATCAACTCCTCCATATGGGCATGATACCGCATTGCAGATTAGGGTCCATGATCTTCCATTTGTTGGAAACCTGGTTGATGATCGTGGCTGAGTCTCCATAAACTTCGAGCTCCTTTGACATTCCTTTCTAAGGCGGCTTCCCAAACCCAGCAATGCGAGCTTCGTACTCGGCAACATTGTTTGTGGCGAGGAAGTTCAACTTGAGGGCTATTGGCGTGTGCTCATCTTTCGGATCGACCAGTAGTAGCATCCCTACGCCATTTCCTCTTTTGTTAGCGGCTCCGTCAAAGAATAATTGCCATCGGTTTCTGGCTCGACCGCAAAGATCCCTTCATCTGGAATTGGGGTTCGCCCTCTGTCCTCATTACTGGGGAAGTTCGCCAGTGGTCTCGACAATGCTTGGCCCTTGATGGCCTTTACGGTCACATAGTTGATGTCGTACTACGCCAAGAAGAAGGACCACTTTGCTAGACGCATCGAGAGGGAAGGCTTATCAAAGATGTATTTGATGGGGTCCATTTTTGAGACCAAATTCATAGGGTGGGCTTGCATATAATGCTTCAACTTGCCGACTACCTGCACTCCAACCCCGCACGTGTCTTTTCACATCGAGTAATTGAGCTCACTTCCTCGGCAGCCTTCCTACGACAAAGTAAATGGCATTCTCTACCCGAGAATCTTTCTTTTCCCGAGCAAGCATAGCCCCAACCGCGTATCAATAGACAGTGAGATAGAGCGGAAGAGGTTTTGTCTATGTGGGGGCATAAAGCGAGCTTGGAGGATGTACCAAGTATGCCTTAATGCAGTCAAAAGCATCACGGCATTCTTCGGTCCATTCTCGTGTCTACGTTCTTCTTCATAAGCTTGAAGATGGGCTCGCACATAGTGGTCAACGATTGATCTAAACTGGAGCGTGTCTTGCGGTTTTCCCATAAAGCTCTTGACTTACGTACGGGTTTGATGTGGCCTCGTATCCATAATGGCTTTGATCTTTTGGGGGTCAACTTCGATACCTCGCTCCGTGACCATATACCCAAGCACTTTTCCCCTTGTCACTCCGAAGGTGCATTTGGCAAAAGGGTTTAGTCTCATGGAATGTTGTCTCGGCCTCTCAAAGAACTTCCGCAGTCAACAAAGTGCTGCCCATCCTCGCCTTTAGAGTGGATTATCATGTCGTCTACATAGACCTCAATCTCCTTGTGGATCATGCTCATGAAAAAGCGCGGTCGCCCCCTTTGGTAAGTAGCTCCTGCGTTCTTAAGCCCAAATGGCATCACCGTATATCCGCAAGTTCCCACGGTGTGGTGAACGCTGTTTTCTTGGTCTTCCTCGGCCATCTTGATGCGGTTGTAGCTCGCAAAACCATCAACGAAGGATTTGACTTCGTAGTTGGCGTGGAGTCCACCAGATGTCTATGTTTGGCGAAAGGGTAATCGTCCTTGGGCCGGCCTTTTTCGAGCATCTCGGAAATCCACACAGCGCAGCACCTTCCCATTGGCCTTGGTGACGGTCACAATATTGGATAACCATGTCGGATATTCGATGACTACGATGAATCCTACCCCAAGTAGCTTCTCAATTTCTTCTTTGACTTGTAGAGACCACTCGGCTTGATCTTCCTCAATTTACGCTGCGGCTTAGCACTGGTGCTAGAGGGATTACGTGCTCTACTATTGAACCGTATAGCCCCGACATATCCCTCTGTATGACCATGCAAACACGTCGACGTATTCTCTAGCGGATCGATCGCCCGTCCTGTCCCGTTCAACCCCGGAAGAAGTTTCCGATCTCGTGTCTCTTTAGGTTCCTCGCACCCAAGTTCACACTTGTCAAAACCTCCTCGGCGGCTTGGGCTAGGTTTTCCTCTTTTCCGAAACCCGCTTAAAGATTTCTTTAATGTATTGTTCATTTAGTGTGTTTGCATCTTGTTCAAATGATTCATTATTAAGCTGTTGTTAAGTTTTGAGTTAATTTATCATTTGTTAAGTTGGCAATAAGAGGATACTCGGAAAGATCTGTCATTTCATTCAAAATAAGGGGAAAGATGACATCGATTACATTTTGATAGTCCTCGGGCGTGAGGCCTTCGGATGGCTCGTAGGACTCGGAATTCAAAATTCCTGACTGATCGTATGGACAACAGGGTGTTTGACACGACTGGATTGAGAAGGACGGGGTACTAATCCAAGCTCCGCGATCATTTCTTTGTCGGTGGCTATCGGCCCTAAGAACGTCTCCCAATTCTTCAACGGCATCTCTGTCTTAGTTACCAAAGTGCGGGGATCAAAGGATTTTCACCACCGTCTCCAATTACGGCAACTATCTCATCATCAGAGCTGAAGTTGATCAAATCTGGGATCTATGCTTCTTCATCAAACAAGCTGTAGCAAGCCCCACTCACGTCTTCACTATCGCGGCTTCTATCTGGTGATCTTCGGAAGAGCTAACTCGAAGGCGGAGAAATCCATTACCCCGGATGCCGACTCTTTGGACGCTGTTTGAGTTCCCTTTGAAGACATACTGCTTCCGAACGGTAGTGGTAGCCCTGTGAATGTCAGGCAAGTCAAGGAACATTCTTCGAACAGGATTGGCTGGCTTTCCCCTCATTTTCTCAAGATTTTCCAGAAGGGTTTTCTGCAAGGAGATCTGGTGATCACTTTTATCGTATTGGGTCCCGCCTTTTGTAAAGTAATGGGTCAGGGATAAACTGTAGGGATGGAACTGGACCCCTTTAGCTCTTCTGCCATTCCGAGAATTCGGTTTGTACCCCAAGCCGTATCTGGTAGTCTGTTCCTTTACATCAATGATGGTATTGCGACCCTGGAGTCTTCTACCCAATCCAAGTCCCGGAAGATAACCCATTTTTCTCATCATTCTCATGGCAGGAGGAATTTTATCGGAAGTAGTGGTAAGGTCAGTGCAACACACTTGTACTTTGGAAGGAGCTACAGAGAATCCTGTCAATGCCAATCCTTCATCGTCATGCTTAATCTCCAATATCGGGATATCTCCAGTGCTGGTTCCTTCTACCGTGACATTGTCTCCGTAGATGGTTGTGATAGTCCCATCACTTGACTGAAATTTGACGCACTGATGCAAAGTAGAGGCTACCCCATTTATCTGGTGGATCCAAGGCCGTCCTAGCAGAGCAGTAAATGAAATCGGAATATCAATCACTTGAAAATCAACGTCCATGACCTTTTTTCCGAACCACAACTTGAGAGTAGCAATCCCCAAAACTGATCGTGCAGTGGAGTCATAAGCCTTAATAGTCTGACTAGAAGGCTTCAAATCTTTTGGTTTCAAGTCCAATAAGTCCATCATCTTGGCTGGCAAGACATTCATTGCAGACCCTCCATCGACTAATACCCGTGGCAATCGACGCTCCTCTAACTGCACTGTGATGTAAAGAGGTTCGTTATGACTAGCCCCATACTTTGGCAGGTCCAAGTCAGTGAAGGTAATGATGTTTCCATAATGGATACTTCCAATCATTTGGACGACCTCATCTGGGGTGACATCTATGGGCACCATGGTCTTGGCCAAACTTTCTTCTAGCTTCAACTTATGAGGGTATGAAGAGGTTAACAGGGACCACAAGGAGATATTGGCCTGGGTACACTTCAACTGAGTCAACACTGGATCCTCTTTGTCAGAGTCTGGTTTTTCTACTTTCGGCTTATAAGGCCTCTTATCTGTCTTCGGCTCCGAGACGGCATTCCTTTTGTCACCCTTAGGCTGCTTAATACTCATCTGTCCAGACCGAGTCATCACGTAGACATTAGATTTCTCCGGGTCATCATTCCTACTGGAGGATTTTGTTAGCTCTTTCAAAGTCAGAGGCAAGCTCTTGCTGGCGTATGGCCAATTCTGCTGATTAATCTGATTAACGGCACTATTGGAGGCATAGGCGGCTTCTCGAATCTGATCCCAGGTTACCGGCTTTCTGACCTTTTCTGAGTTTTGACTCTCTACTTGGCTTAGCAATTGGCTGGTTTCAGCTTCACCTTCTCCGTTTAGAGCCTTCACAGTCTCATTCAAACTTTTCAAAGTCAGCATGCAACAGGAGTTATCACTGTCAGGGTTTGGAGCCTTGCGAATGGCTTTCTCATCCGGACCTAACAATTTTTTCAACGTGGGATCACATTCCTCATTACCGTCAAGCATGTCCCTTCTTTCTCTAGGGGTCGCCTTCGACGGCATCTTTGACGTTGGCCAAACATTTTCTCAAGTGGGAAATTCCATTATCAATAAGGATTTCTCGCAGGTCAAACCTCATGGCGGGTTCCTCGTTCTTTTACCGTCGGGAAGGTTTTCTGGGCTCTTTGGCTTACGGGCTAACCACTCCTCTACTGTTCCTTCCGCACTTCGGCGTGTCTTCATCGGTATCGCTACGGTAACTCTCATGGGAACTTTCGTCTTGACTTTGATGACCCAATGAGGGCAAAAGCGTGTCGGGATACTTGACGCCATATAAGAGGTATCTTGGACTCCTCCTCGACTTGGGAATTACCAAGAAAACATCGTTGTCATCATGGGACATAAAGGGGACCGAGGTCGCCTCGAGACTTAAGACTCTTTCCGTGGCATCCATACACTCTTCTTCGCACTGGGTTTCGTGGAGTGACTACTAACACCGTAATGCAGTCTACTCTTCCCGATGAGAGTTTGGCTTCGCCGACGCTTACGTGTTCCGGATCGGCGGGTGGAGCCCACTTCCCTCTTTCGGCTAGAGCTTCAATTAAGTCCCTCCATTCACCGACCAAGTCTTTGTAAGGAGTATTGAACTCTAGGATGTAGGATTCATATGCCTTTGCCTCATCTAAGCTAGCATCCTTTTCCTTTTCCGAGCCTTCACACGAGCTGCAAATACACTTTGAAGTGATTTCATCCCCTATTCCGGTCCGTGGTTTTCTACCTCATCTTGCCCTTTCAGTTTCACTTCCGTCGACTCCAAGTCCATTCCTTCTACCGAACTGTCATCATCATCAAATCCATCCATTCCTATTCTCATTTCCGATCGATTCTTCACTACCACCGGCCGGGAGATAGGCAAATTCACAAAGGCGTTGACGAAATTAGAGAGGTCGGCCGGTACCGGGATTCCGTGGTAAGAAGATTTGGATTAGGCCGAAAGGAGGGAAAGAGTCCCACTGGGAATGCAAAGGCCGCGAGGGTGTCGGGACCCCGACGGCTTGGGATATTGGGGAAGACCGAGAAGGGACGCTCTTTGGAAATGGATTATATGAGGATGGGGAGGGCATTGGCTATAGGCTAGCTCTTCTTCCCTAGTCATCTCGGTTACCCAAACCGAGATTGTTTCTGTCGAATCGGACATTCGACTCTCTCGGACCGACTCAAACCGAGGATTCTCGCGAACCGTTCGAGAATTCCTGCGCTAACAAGTCGCCGACCCGGTGTTCTCACCCACTTCTTTCTCGGCATGCGGGAAAGGGATAGGAAAGGTTTAGACTCGGGGTAGGTGTTTGGTGAAGGCTCGGGCAATATGCAAATTAGAATCTTCCAGCTACTTAAAATGTTGTCTTTTATTAATATCTATTTGGTTGGAAAAGGGGATTTGCCCTTCTTTTTCGCAACTACTCTAGATCCCGGATCAAATGGGGTTCCGTCACTACGTCTATAAGCCCCTCGTATTCCACCCGTATTTCGACCTCCCGGGGTGGGACGGCCCGGGCGAGGGTCCTATAGGGCACGCGGATCCCACCGACCAAGAGTAAAGAACGCTCCTAACGGGTCTAGTGGGTCATAGGACCTTTTAACGCACGAGCCATGCGGATTATAGTCAAGGCAATACCGGGAAAGTCTCGTCTTTCTGCCTTGATAGAATTTTGGCAGAATTTCGCTTGAGCGAATGACGTTTTGACTTTCGGTAATGTCCGAGAAGATAATAGGCATGGGTCGGGCGGCAAAAGACGGATGACACAGTGTCACATTGAACTTCTTTGCATACGCCGGGCGTGAGTCAGAATCGAAGTCAATGCCGGGTCAAGATCTTGCCAATTTTTCCTTGTCGGAATTTTGGCAGAGCTTCGCTTGAGCGAAAGATCTTTTGATTTGTTGGCAAAGACTCGGTCTCCTAAAAATGTTCCTTTTTGAGTTAAAGCAGAGATTTTCATAAATGTGTTTTAAAGAAATGATTTTCGGGACGGGGAAAATGCAACACGTAAGCACGTAAATTTTCTGGGAGCCCTAGTCAGTCATGGAGCTGAGTAGCCCCAAGCTGCTAGGACTGCCAGATTAACCATGAATTTTCCTGGTGAAATTGCCACTGAGGTCGCCCGGTCAGAATCCAAGGAGGATTGAGCCGTACGACTGCATGGATCAATTTTCCAGGTTCCACTCCTTTGCTATATTTTTTTCCGGGTTGTTTCCCGTTCAAAGTATGCACAGATTCCAAGATGCAAATGATGCAATGCAAGGTAAAGAAAGCAAGCACGATTAATGAAATCAGCGACGGGAGTCTAACCCGCTCAAAGGGAAAAGCTTTCTTTTATTTTTTTTTTATTTTTTTTCCAAAAGGGATACTGGTACGTGGGATTGTTAAACCGCCGGTTATCCCAACTCCCACATCAGGGAGTGTACAGGAAGGTTAAGTGGTTTTCACCTATATACCGAGTATCGATTTTTGTTTTGAAAATAAAAGCTTTTCTCCTTTGGGATTTCCCCAGCAGAGTTGCCAAACTGTGAATGTGTGCCCCAAATTTCGGTTGTATTTGGAAATTCACGCTAGTTTGAAGACATCCGGTTTAATTTGAAAAACGGAGTCGCCACGCCATTTTGATTACCTCAAAACTTTGAAAAAAAGGTTTTATGGGTTCGGAGGTTAAGTTACCCCTTGGGAAGAACGGATCGTCGTTCACCCAAGGTGCCTTGCCGGAGCAAGTCTCCCAAGATCCCATTAATCGTGCTTGCTTGCGTGCTTTCTTGTGTACATGTGTTTGAAAATAAAGGGGGGGAATGTCCCAAGTCGTCTTCCGGACGTACAAACCATTTATTGGTTGTCGCTCGGGATTTCTTGGATTTTATGTATTCGGGATTATGATCCCGTCCTCATCTTGAACTTGTGATCATTGCATTTTTAACCTCGGGACTTGCGTGATCGAGAGAATGACTCTCTTTATAGTCAAAGATGAAAATTGTATTTTGAAAAGCATAAGATGCTAATTTAGGATAAAGATATGATCTTTAATGCATAGGATGCTTGAAAAAGAATTTCATATGCAAAGGATGCATTTTTATCATAAAGATTGGATTTTTATATGCAAAGGATGCATGAAGATGATATTTTTATATAAAAATAGGGTTTTTAGGTGCAAAGGATGCACCTTTCATTCAAAAGATTACATCTTTAATGGCAAAGGATGCCTAATGCATGCAAAGGGGGGAAGGGGGGGTATAAAGATATGATCTTTAATCTACCAAGTCCCAAACAAGATAATAGCAATTATATGAAATGCAATGAGCAATTAGAATCACATAGAGAAATTAGGATGCAAGTTTAGAGCGTGAGAGGTTACCAATGGCTTCCTCTTCTTCTTTGGATGGAGCTAGGTGGAAAGGTTGATCTTGGGATCTTCAAGGAGGAGGGAGGTGACTTCTTGGCCTTCTTCTTCACCTTCTTGGACTTCCAGCAGCTCTTGGGAGGGTCTTCTTCGTATTATGTGTGATTGATGGTATTGTTGTTGTTGTTGAAATGGGTAGAGGAGGACTCTATTTATAGGCAGTTTGGATAAGGCCAATGAAGCCGTGCGGCCAGAGACCTTGGGCTAATGCAGCCGTGCGGCATTATCCCTTGTGACTCAGCATTTCTAGAAACATGCAAGGTGGAAAATTCTAGAAGTTTTCCCAAATTAAGAAAAACGTGTTTCTTAATTGGGAAGCTTCCCTTTCAGCCCATATATGATTTGGAACAGTTCCAGAATATTTCCGGAACACTAGGAAGGTCCGGGGAATTATCGGAAAACTTATCGAAATTGCCGAAAAATTTAACCGGAAGGCATGAGCCAAATTTGGGTACTTATACCTATACACTATACACTATACACTATATACTATACACTATACCCTATACCATATACACTATACACTATACACTATACCCTATACCCTATACCCTATACACTATACACTATATACTATACACTATACACTATACCCTATACCCTATACACTATACACTATACACTATACCTATACCCTATACCCTATACACTATACACTATACACTATACCCTATACCCTATACCCTATACCCTATACCCTATGCCTATACCACTATACCACTATACACTATACACTATCTGTTTATACCACATACCCTATACACTATACCTATACTATACACTATACACTATACCTATACCCTATACCCTATACACTATACACTATACACTATACACTATACCACATACCACATACCCTATACCCTATACCTATGCCACATACCACATACTATACCTATACCCTATATACTTCTATACCTATGCCTATACCCTATACCCTATACCCTATACCCTATACACTATACACTATACCCTATACACTATACCCTATATCATATACCCTATACCCTATACCCTATACACTATACACTATACACTATACACTATACCCTATACCCTATACCCTATACACTATACACTATACACTATACCCTATACACTATACACTATACACTATACCCTATACACTATACCCTATACACTATACCCTATACACTATACCCTATACACTATACATTATACACTATAGGGGTTAGGGTTTAGGGTTTAGGGGTTAGGGTTTAGGTTTTAGGGGTTAGGGTTTAGGGTTTAGGGTTTAGTATTTAGGGGTTAGGGGTTAGGGTTTAGGGTTTAAGGTTTAGGGGTTAGGGTTTAGGGTTTAGGGGTTAGTGTTTAGGGGTTAGGGGTTAGGGTTTAGGATTTAGGGTTTAGGGGTTAGGGTTTAGGGGTTAGGGTTTAGGGTTTAGGGTTTAGGGGTTAGGGTTTAGGTGTTAGGGTTTAGGGGTTAGGGTTTAGGGTTTAGGGTTTAGGGTTTAGGGTTTAGGGGTTAGGGTTGGGTTTAGGGTTTAGGGTTTTAGGGTTAGGGTTTAGGGTTAGGGTTTTTTAAATAGAAACAATGACCATATATATAAGAATTGCAAGGGTTCTTGGAGCTATTCCCAAATTGGTAAATTGCATACAATTTTAAATTTTTTATCCAAAATAAAACAAAAACAAGATTAGTCCAAAACTAGGAACTAACCAACTATTAGACAACACTCTTGAGATTATTGTCTCATAAGTCATAACTAAGATATCACGAAAACAAAGACCCACATCATTCTTTGCTGAGCACTGCGCACTCTGGCCCCCACCACCGTGCATGTCATCATCTTCATCGTAAGCTTCATGCGCCGCTTTGTTGTTTTGCGCATCTCATCTTCAATGTTGACATCGTGAAGGGTTGTCTCCTCATGAATACGGGAAGTCGGCAGAAGTGGATGTATAATTTTCCCCTCATGAATGGTCTTTGGTACATTGGCATCCCTTCGTCATTTATTGCCTTGAATTGATCTGGCTTAACAACTTCTCCAGGTTGGGATTTGATGAGGAGCTGCCTGTTATCTAGATGAGTCAAGATAAATTGGGAGCCACATAATGCCTCAACGCGTGCTCAACAAATATGTCATCACCCTTTCGCTTGAACTTTGGGTGCTCTTTCTGTTGTAGTAAAAAGACTATGTCTCCAGTAAGAGTGTCAGGAGCTTCATCGGCTTCTCCTGGGAATGTAATTTTCTGTCCATTTTGCATACCCTTCTCCACAACCACTTCAAAGACCTTCTTCTCCTGTACAACCTTTTCGCCCTTGCATTGTGGGCAGCGGTCCTTGTCATTGATAGTTTCTCCAGTACCCTTACATTGTAGGGTTTAGGGTTTAGGGTTTAGGGTTTAGGGGTTAGGGTTTAGGATTAATTAGTGTATAGTGTATAGGGTATAGTGTATAGTGTATAGGGTATAGGGTATAGGGTATAGGGTATAGTGTATAGGGTATAGGGTATAGTGTATAGGGTATAGTGTATAGTGTATAGTGTATAGTGTATAGTGTATAGGGTATAGTGTATAGGGTATAGGGTATAGGATATATGGTATAGGGTATAGGGTATAGGATATAGGGTATAGGATATAATGTATAGTGTATAGTGTATAGTGTATATATAGGGTATTAGGTTTAGGGTTTAGAATTTATTTATTTTTTCAAAAATAATATTTATTGACTCATATTTATTTTTTGGAGAGTAATTTAAAATAACTTTCATATTTTATATAAATAAAAATAATGATATTTATTAAATTAAAATTAATAAATATTATGATTTATTTATTTTTTTCAAAAATATCATAAATATTTATGATATTTTAATGTTTTTTAGTTTGTTATTTTGTTAATTAGTTCTAAAAATAAACAAAAATTACATTTTATTATCAGCAACGGAATATTTACATTGATAAATAAAAAAATATTAAATTATCAGCGGCGGAAATATTCCGTCGGTGTTTAATTAAATAAAAAACATTTAATTTCACCGTCGGAATATTTCCGACGCTGATAAATTAAAAAAAATTAATTATTCAGCGGCGGAAATATTTCGTCGGTGTAATATTTCAAAAAAAAAATAAAAAATATTTTAATTTCACCGTCGGAATATTTCCGACGCTGATAAATAAAAAAATAAAAAATGATATATTTTCACCGGCGGAATAATTCCGTCGCTGATAAAGATTTAGCGGCGGAATATTCCGTCGGTAAATCAACCGCGAAAATAGTGGTGGTAATTAAACGAATATTCGAGGAATATTCGTTTTAGCGGCGGAATTTAGCGGCGAAATTAAATTTCGTCGCTAAATTTGACGCCAAAATAATTCCGACGCTAAAGCTTATATTCCGCCGCTATTTAGCGACGGAATGAATCCGTCGCTGATAATTCCGTCGCTAAACCACCTGTTTCTGGTAGTGGAGGAGAGAGAGAGTTTCTGGAGCAATTTGTGCAGAGTTACGTTAGGAGGCTGGAATTGGGATCCAAAACTGAGAGGGATAGGGTCTTATTTATAGCTGCAGTCCATGGTAACCTTATGTCGCACGGCATAACGTAACCACTTTCCATGCCTCGACTTGTCGCGTGACACAAGGTGACCATAACCGTTTTTGGCGCCAAATCTGATTCTGGAATCTTCTTGGATAATACCTAAAAAGTCCAAAATAGATTTATTCCTTTTAGGTCCCTTGGAAATTTACCAAAACGCCCCTAAATGCAATTTTATCATATTAAAATGCATCTGAAAAGGTCACGAATTGGATTGGCGTACTTACATCGAGCTTTCATTCTTTCCCTGCGTCAGATTGTTCAAGTCAGTGACCGTCAATTTTCTAGCTCCAGCTGTCGAGAAGCGATCTAAGAATTTCCTCCTCATGTACTCCCATGAGGTAATACAGCCCGGCGTTAAACCACGAAACCAAGTCAGTGCTGCATCTGTGAGGGTGCTGGTTAGTACCTTGCACATCACATCATCCTCGGTAGAGACCAAGCATATGGTGGCCTCCGAATGTTGCATATGGTTCAGGGCATTGGTCGTACCTGAATACTTGTCAAGAGCGGGCAGCTTGAAACCTGCTGGAGGTCGTCGCTCGAGCAATTCTATGGATAAGGGTCGAAGAGTATGGTCATTTCGTTCGCCCTTTCCTGTATCCTCTTTTCTGTCAGCCTCCCATTGTTCTAACCTCTTTTCCAACTCAACCATTCCCTAGCATCTGGATTGTCGTTTCTTGAGTATGGGACGTCATTGAATTTCTGCCTTTCTGCCTAATGGGGCTCTCCCCTAGAGTAGGCCTGGTGCCTTTCACTCCTAGGAGGAGTCGTTTCTCTACCCGTCTGTCCCTGTGGGTATGCGATCTAACCGACCTCACAAGCGACCTAGCTGACCTTACAGGCGACCTAGCTGACCTTACAGGCGACCTTCGCCCATTTCTGTCTCGGTGAGATTGTGATCTTTCTGCTCTGATAGGCGACCTGCGCCCATTTCTTTCATGATGCGAACGCGACCTCTCCGTTCAGGCAGGCGACCTACGCACATTCCTTTCCTATCATTCTGATCTGGGGAGTCCGGTATCTCCAGTAATTCTGCTAAAATTCTAGCCCGCTCCAGTAGCATCTCCTTCCTACTGGGGTGATTGGTTGAGGGACCTGCCTGGTCGCCTGCAACAGTTCGACCTACCAGTACGCGTTTGGGAGGGGGCTGTGTTTCTGTCTCAGCCATAGGCCTCTTCTCCCTTCTGTTATCGGGCAAACCTCTGCCATCAGCCACGCTGTTAGAGCGAGTAGACCTCCTAGGTGGATTGCCCTGAGGAGGAGGAGGAAGGTTAGTCGTTCTATTTCCTGCGCTAGCTTTTACGTTTCATATTGTCAAACTAGGCGTCGGATCGCTGGAAGAGGATGCAGTCTCTCCATCTTGAGACATATTACTCTCTGATTAATGATCGAGGTCAAAAAGCTTATGATTCCCGGTAATGGAGCCAAACTGATGCTGCAGGAATCGTGCTGGATCAATATCTATCCAATCAGCAAGATAGATCTCCTAGCTTTTGACCTGAAAACAGAACCCACGACTAGCCGGAATGATCTTCGGCGAAGACCCTCGGGCGTGAGAGTAAGTATGGTGTATATGAGAGCTTATAAAATATAATGAACAAGAGTATTCAGAATATTAAATAGCAATTATCTTTGAACGATTGATATTGTGATGTATTTATAGGCGTTTGTGAGAGTTGTAATTGTGGTAGGAATTCCAGAGATCCCTTGAATCACGGCCCAAATCATGGATATAATCGTGTCCATATATAACTCCTAGTTTGTAGGGAGTTTGTTAAGAAATAGAATTGTAAATACGCCTGGACTATGTAGGTTGACGTACTCTCATAGGTCGAAGTCGCCTGCTTGGATTTAGGTCGACCTGACTGATGGATAGGGTCGGATAATGCCCGTATAGGACATGGATCGTATGTCGGACAAAGCTAGGTCGGGACCCTTGAGGTCGGACAATGAGCTAGATCGACTGATCTATGATGATGGGCCTTGGGCCTGAAAACTATTGGGTCGACCCACTGGGATAGGGTGGCGGTATACGTCTGAATGATTGGGCTTGCTCGTTGGGCATAGCCCATCTCATTTATTCCGTTCAGTGTTAGTGTAACAAAGTGACAGTGTAAAGAGTGTAAGTGTATGTATTATTAAACGTCAGTGTTAGTGTAAAAAGTGTCAGTGTTAATGTAAATGTTAGTGTAAAGAGTATCAGTTCATGTATTATTAATTACCTGACGCAACACAGAAGCGATAGATTCGTGATTAGCGCACTAATCACAAGAGTTCTCAAGCGAAGAACCCTAAAACACAATAAACTGGAATCCACCAGGAATTAAGAGAAAACTCTTTGAAACAATATATCAAAAACTCTCTCAAAACCCTAACACATACCCTAAAACGAAATAGCAAACCAAAAACTAAAATACCCTCCTTAAATTAACTTTAAAACAGTAAAATTAAAATTAAGGCAAACACCAGTAATACTCCCGTCAATTGAGGCACCCGCCGGGAAGATCTCAGGTGCCCGCCTGGACAACAGAGGCTGATGGGTTGCTCCTTCCGTCGTGAGGTGTCCGCCTGGGAATGGCTCAAACCCCGCCTCCCTCCCAGTAACAATTGTCGTGCTGAGTTCCATCGTGAGGCACCCGCCGAGATAGGGATGGGGCGCTCGCCTGTGGGTTACAGGTTCTTCCTCTGTTCCTCCTTCTTCCTCTGTTCCTCCTACATCAGTCTCCTTCACTTCCAAAGAACTCGACCCCGAGTTCCCATTATGATAATGAACTCCATCCGCGTGGTTGTAATTACCTATAGGAAATCGCCCCCTCCCCCTTCTTTTGTCAATCTGAGGCAGAATGTCTCTTATAGAAGGGATCTCATTAGGCCGCTCATCAGAGGTCAACTCCTGAACCCTTGGAAGAAGTTCTTCAACATCTCTCGGTATCCCCATCTCCACACTAACAAAACCCAACAGCCCCTCAATCACTATCGTACAAAAATACGCTGCTTCTTCAATAGTTGCTGTCGGATCTTTCTCGTTCTGTATAAACATCACGACCGGATTTCCTTTCTCAACCTTCTCCTCAAAACGCAGTACAGGAGCTATAGCAATTTTTCGTTTACCCCATGTGAACATCAACACATTATCCTTACCTCGATAAGTAATATCGTGATCATACTGCCACGGGCGACCAAGTTGTTGGGTTTTGGGGTTACAAGCGCAGCGGAAGATTTAATTTTAACATCAAAACCCTAGCCCTATGATCCGTCTAGCATGAAGAGATTAGAAAGTCATGAAATAGAATTACATACCTCGAATGCAATGTAGTTTAACAAAATAGATCTTCAAAATCCAAGCCTTGAATTTTGACAACGAATTCAAACTTCCCCTTGATCTTCAATGTGATGAATTGATCCAAGCCCTAGGTGATAATGTAACCACCCTCTAATGGTAATCCACACGCGAACGAATCCAAGAACACCTTCTTGATGGATTGCTAGATGATCCTCTTGATTATTGAATCAATATTCAATAATCAAAGCCTAAATTATGGAATAATTTTGGGAAGCCTTTTGATTCAAAATCAAAATCAATCTCTAAGGTTTCATAAACTTTAGAACAATGATCTAGAATTGGATTTTTGGCTGCATAGGACTTATATTTATATCACATATAACCCCTAGTCAAAATAGGTTATAAGTCCTTAAGAAACCTTTTCCAACCCGTCCAAGGAAATCACGTTTTGACCAAAAATCGCGTCGGGCACGACTCGTGCTCCTGGTCACGAGTCGTGCCACGAGTCGTGCATGGCAATCATGAGTGATCCCAAGCCATTTTTCAGTCGTGTCACGAGGCGTGACTATGGTTGCACTCATGCGGGTTTTTATCATGAGTCGTGAAAATTGTCACGAGTCATGCTCCACCACAAAAGTCAACCAAGTCAATGAATTCCTTGAAACGCCAAAACACAGTCGTTTAAACTGCACTGGCACGAGTCGTGCCCATGGGCACAAGTCGTGCCCTTTCCCAAAATTTCCAGATTTAGCTCGAATCAAATTCGTTCTTTTGTGTGTGACCCAAAAGGAATTATATTATGTTGGTAGTGAGTCGAAACATCGACCTCACAAGACATAATTGACTTCTAGCAAATCATTATGTCTACCCAATTAATATAACATCAAAGCTTGATTCCTTTATAGTTACAATGTCACAATCCCTTTGTCCACGATGTCCAATTGAACATGAGTCATGGTCTATGTCAACTCATTCCGTTCAATGCTTTCTCGATTCCGAATATGTTGATAATGCAAATGCATTTGATCTTTATCAAATCACTTGAGTGCGGCCACACATTTCATCAACATCATTCATCGAGGGGCCCAAGCAAACATCTCTCTTCATAAGAGGGACAAATCCCATCTTGACTTATCATTCTTTCCTACATGATTCCAATCGTGCTAATATAGCCCTTATTGCTATCTGATTAAAGACAGGGTTAGACTATATCAAACACGATCTTCGTCATGTGGAAGACGATGATAATCTCAGGTATTAAGGATTCAATAACACGACTATCATGAGATTTATTCATAACACATATGACTATTGACCATGTCATAAATCTCATCGGTAGGTCATGTCCAATACTTGTTCTCTAGCAAGTATCCATAAGTGTAATGTGCATCACATGCATATAATCATCTTTATGATTATCCACTACCAACTTATACTAGTTGTTCTCAACAAATAGGGACACAATTCAATATAATAAACATGCAAAACATATAATGAACCAAATAATACTTTCTCTATAATAAATGATAAAGATGATTACATAGTGGTTTAGATAATAAGTCAAATATAACTAAACGCCTAGGGCACTACACCAACAATCTCCCACTTGCACTAGGCTCCATCTATATATCTAATACCCATGGACCTCACATGACCATCATGGTTAGATTGTGCGAGGGGCTTTATAAGCGGATCCCCAATGTTATCATCGGTTGATACTTTGCATATCTTAATGTCTCCCCTATCAATGAACTCTCGAATGAGATGGAAACGTCTAAGTATGTGTTTGAATCTCTGATGTGACCTTGGTTCCTTTGCTTGCGCAATGACACCATTATTGTCACAATAAAGTTCCACCGAATTAGTGATACTTGGAACAACTTCCAAGTCACTAATGAACTTCTTGATCCAAACTGCCTCCTTAGCTGCATCGGATGCCGCTATATATTCGGCCTTAGTAGTAGAATCGACAATAGTACTCTTCTTGGAACTCTTCCAACTTATTGCACCTCCGTTAAGCATAAACACAAATCCCGACTGCAATCGGAAATCGTCTTTGTCAGTTTGGAAGCTAGCATCTGTGTAACCTCTTACAACAAGATCTTCTTCCATCCCTCCAAATATCAAGAACGCATCCTTAGTCCTTTGTAAGTAATTTAGGATCGTCTTGACTGCCATCCAATGGTTCTCACCAGGATCAGAATGGTAACGACATGTCATGCTCAAAGCATACGAAACGTCGGGTCTAGTACAAATCATAGCGTACATGATAGAACCAATAGCCGAAGCGTATGGAATATCATTCATCCTCTTTCTTTCATCAGTTGTCTTAGGACATTGAGTCTTACTAAGAGTAACACCATGACCCATTGGCAAGTTTCCTCTCTTAGAATTTTCCATCTTGAATCTTCCAAGAACCTTGTCAATGTAGGTACTTTGACTCAAACCAATGATCCTCTTTGATCTATCTCTATAGATCTTGATACCAAGGATGTAAGCGGCTTCGCCCATATCTTTCATTGAGAAACACTTCCCTAACCAATACTTGATAGTCTCAAGTGCAGAAATGTCATTTCCAATAAGTAAGATATCATCGACATACAACAAGAGAAATAGCACAACGCTCCCACTGAATTTCATGTATACACAAGGTTCATCTTCGTTCTTGATAAAACCAAACTCTTTGATTTTCTCATCGAACCGAAGATTCCAACTCCTAGAAGCTTGCTTCAATCCATAAATGGATCTTTGCAACTTGCACATTTTACTAGAATTTTGTGGATCTACAAAACCTTCGTGTTGTGTCATATACACATCCTCTAGCAGTTTTCCATTAAGGAAAGCAGTTTTGACATCTATTTGCCATATCTCATAGTCATAATATGTGGCTATGGCAATCAAAATTCTAACAGACTTAAGCATGGAAACAGGCGAGAAGGTTTCATTATAGTCTACACTATGAGTTTGCCTATATCCCTTTGCTACAAGCCTAGCCTTATAAGTATGCACCTTCCCATCCATGTCAGTTTTCTTCTTGAAAACCCACTTGCACCCTATGGTTTTTACACCTTCGGGTGGCTCAATCAAGTTCCAAACTTGATTATCCGACATGGATTGCAATTCGGACTTCATGGCTTCTAACCATTTATCCAAATCGGGATCGGACATCGCCTCTTGATAGGAAGTAGGTTTGTCATTCTCAATGACTTCCACTTCATTACTTCCCGACACGAGAAATCCATATCTCTCGGGTGCGAATCGTAACCTATCCGATCTACGATGGACTTGTGGATCTTGAATCGATTCCACAACTTCTTGTGGAGTTGGTTCAGTCTCTACTATCGGTTCCATGTTATTTTCGGGTTCTTGAACTTCTTCAAGATCAATATTACTCCCACTAGATGTTTTATTGAGAAACTGTTTCTCAAAAAAAGAACCATATCGAGCAACAAACACTTTGTTCTCGTTGCGGTTATAAAAATAATACCCTTTGGTTTCCTTAGGGTAACCAACGAAAATAACCTTGTCGGATTTAGGTTCTAGCTTATCCGAGACAAGTCTCTTCACATAAGCTTCGCAACCCCTAATCCTCATGAAAGACAAACTAGGTTTTCTTCCATGCCACATCTCATGTGGGGTTTTAGGAGCCGATTTAGTAGGGACTCTGTTCAGTGTGAACGCATCAGTCTCTAATGCATGTCCCCAAAAGGATATAGGAAGGTCTACTTGACTCATCATCGAACGAACCATATCTAATAGGGTTCTATTCCTCCTCTCGGAAACACCATTCCATTGTGGCATTCCGGGTGGAGTCAACTCTGAAACAATTCCACAGTTTTTGAGATGATTGTCAAACTCTTGGCTCAAATACTCACCACCACGATCGGATCGAAGTGCTTTAATTGTTTTGCCAAGTTGATTTTGTACTTCATTTTGAAATGTTCTAAACATCTCAAACGATTCGCTCTTTGACTTCATCAGATAGACATAGCCATATCTAGATAAGTCATCGGTGAATGTAATGAAA
This sequence comes from Adenophora triphylla var. japonica, assembly GCA_022495995.1. Taxonomy (NCBI): domain Eukaryota; kingdom Viridiplantae; phylum Streptophyta; class Magnoliopsida; order Asterales; family Campanulaceae; genus Adenophora; species Adenophora triphylla. The sequence continues at coordinate 19,151 of JAFEMH010002994.1, forward strand.
TACCGAAATCCTCCCCTAGCAATGTTGCTCATTGATCCGCATACATCAGTATGTATTAGGCCCAATAAGTCACTAGCCCTTTCAATACTCTTAGTGAAGGGTGGTTTGGTCATTTTGCCCAATAAACAAGATTCACATATCTCATATGATTCATAATCATGTGAGTTTAACATTCCATCTTTGTGGAGTTTAGAAATGCGTTTCTCGTTTATATGACCAAGCTGGCAATGCCACATGAACGTGTTGTTCACGTCATTCGGTTTAGACTTCTTGTCTAGATGATAAACATTTTCAACACTATTTTGTTTCTCATCAACATCAAGAACATAAAGGTCATTAAATGAATTTGCAATACCATAAAGCATATCATTTAAATAAATATAAAACTTCTTATTCGAAATAAGAAAATTATACCCCTCATTATCCAAACAAGAAACAGAAATAATATTCCTACTCAAATCTGGAACATAGTAACAATTGTTCAAAACAAGTACTAAGCCACTAGGTAAAGTTACATCATATGTCCCTACGGCTAATGCAGCAACTCTTCCTCCATTCCCAACACGCAGATCAACTTCACCTTGTTTGAGTAGCTTCCTATTTCTCAGTCCCTGCACATTTAAACAAATGTGAGATCCACATCCGGTATCTAATACCCATGAACTAGAAACAGAAAGGAAAATATCTATCATATAGATACCTGAAGTAGTAGCAATCGCATTGCTCTTCTTCGCCTTTAGGCCTTCCTTATAAGCCTTGCAGTTGCGCTTCCAATGACCAACCTCTTGGCAATGGTAGCAAACTGCATCCTTTTGAGATGCCTTGGAACCCTCTTTGGCATCGGCAACTTTTGCCTTAGGTTTAGCAACACTTGCCTTATCTTTGCCATCTTTCTTGAACCCTTTCCCTTTGTTAACCATTAACACAGTATCAGTTTTAGGCTTCTTGATATTCATCTCTGCGGTCTTAAGCATCGCATGCAATTCCGAGAGATTCTTATCCATGCCAGTCATGTGGTAGTGCATAATAAAATGACTATAACTTTCAGGCAATGAATTCAATATCAAATCCGTGGCGAGTTCCAAACTCAACGGATTTCCAAGCCTATCGAGACGCTTAATGTGACCCTTCATCTTAAGGACATGAGCCCCACCGATTGCCCTTCTTGCATCTTGCATGCAGTTAGGGACTTAACCACATCATACCTCTCGTTTCTTGCTTGCACTTGGAACATTTCCTTTAAGTGCTCAGCAAGATCAAATGCTGCATCTATGTGCTCAAGGTCCTTCTGAAGAGCCTTAGACATAGTGGCTTGCATAAGGCATGCGACATCCATAGAATCATCATTATGTTTCTTATGTGCATCCCTGTCAGCCCTAGGAGCATTTGGAGCAGGTTGAGGTGGAATGGGTTCATTGAGAACGTACAGTTTCTTTTCTTGCTTCAGAACAATTCTGAGGCTTCTGATCCAATTAGAATAGTTTGTACCGTTCTCCTCAAGCTTGTCCTTCTCAAGGACAGATCGCAATGACAGGGGTTGATTATTGTGTGTAGCCACAATAAAATATGCAAACAATATAAACATATATCAATATCAACACATTTATCATCTAAGAGCAAATAATGTATTTCATAAATACTCCCACTAAATTATACACCTTCAAATACAAACATGTATCATATAATCATAGTAGGCTAAGACCCATATTTCACTTAATTTCGGTTTAACTGAGCTAATACCCGAAATCAAGCTATTTAGGTAGAAACATCAATCATATCACTATATGACTCTTAGATCTTTTATGAGATTTCCTTAGACATCATATGTCAAAAACATGTTTTTAAATCTCATTTATGCCTTGGGTCAAATCTTATTTGAAAGCACCAATTAAGTCAAAACCTTTTTCAAACATATAAGACATGGAACGATGCACTTGACTATGGCCAAAACTACATCAACCATAATCTTATCTTGATCAAAAACTAAGATATAATGATGTACCCAACTATGGCTGAAACTACATCAAAATACCCTAAATTTTACAAGTGTTCTAATCAAGGAATGACATAAGACTTAAATATTTAGAAGGTTTTCAACATGTAACAAACATCGCATGGTTGTAACATAGATCTCATGTGAACATAATCATGAATATAGGGCTTCACAAAATATCATACAAACAATTTGATTCAATTTTGAGAAATTACAAATCTAATTTAATCATATTAAAAGATTAATAACCTATGTGATAAACTAATCTAATTAATTCATCATAAATCATGAACATGGTATATCTCATATACTTGTTTTTCATAGAAACAAACACACATGGAATCTAGATCTATATCATATAGCATGGTAGCAAATAATCAAATTAAATCTAGCATGCAATTTCAATCCTAATCATGGCAAGACAGGGCTTTGATATCACTGTTGGGTTTTGGGGTTACAAACGCAGCGGAAGATTTAATTTTAACATCAAAACCCTAGCCCTATGATCCGTCTAGCATGAAGAAATTAGAAAGTCATGAAATAGAATTACATACCTCGAATGCAATGTAGTTTAACAAAATAGATCTTCAAAATCCAAGCCTTGAATTTTGACAACGAATCGGATCTTCAAACTTCTCCTTGATCTTCAATTTGATGAATTGATCCAAGCCCTAGGTGATAACATAACCACCCTCTAATGGTAATCCACATGCGAATGAATCCAAGAACACCTTCTTGATGGATTGCTAGATGATCCTCTTGATTATTGAATCAATATTCAATAATCAAATCCTAAATTATGGAATAATTTTGGGAAGCCTTTTGATTCAAAATCAAAATCAATCTCTAAGGTTTCATAAACTTTAGAACAATGATCTAGAATTGGATTTTTGGCTTCATAGGACTTATATTTATATTACATATAACCCCTAGTTAAAATAGGTTATAAGTCCTTAAGAAACCTTTTCCAACCCATCCTAGGAAATCACGTTTTGACCAAAAACCCCGTCGAGCACGACTCGTGCTCCTGGTCACGAGTCGTGCCACGAGTCGTGCATGGCAATCACGAGTGATCCCAAGCCATTATCAGTCGTGTCACGAGGCGTGACTATGGTTGCACATGTGCGGGTTTTTGTCACGAGTCGTGCTCCACCACAAAAGACAACCAAGTCAATGAATTTCTTGAAACGCCAAAATGCGATCGTGCCCAGCACGAGTCGTGCCCTTTCCCAAAATTTCTAGATTTAGCTCGAATCAAATTCGTTCTTTTGTGTGTGACCCAAAAGGAATTATATTATGTTGGTAGTGAGTCGAAACATCGACCTCACAAGACATAAGTGACTTCTAGCAAATCATTATGTCCACCCAATTAATATAACACCAAAGCTTGATTCCTTTATAGTTACAATGTCACAATCCCTTTGTCCACGATGTCCAATTGAACATGAGTCATGGTCTATGTCAACTCATTCCGTTCAATGCTTTCTCGATTCCAAATATGTTGATAATGCAAATACATTTGATCTTTATCAAATCACTTGAGTGTGGCCACACATTTCATCAACATCATTCATCGAGGGGCCCAAGCAAACATCTCTCTTCATAAGAGGGACAAATCCCATCTTGACTTATCATTCTTCCCTACATGATTCCAATCGTGCTAATATAGCCCTTATTGCTATCCGATTAAAGACATGGTTAGACTATATCAAACACGATCTTCGTCATGTAGAAGACGATGATAATCTCAGGTACTAAGGATTCAATAACACGACTATCATGAGATTTATTCATGACACATATGACTACTGACCATGTCATAAATCTCATCGGTAGGTCATGTCCAATACTTGTTCTCTAGCAAGTATCAATAAGTGTAATGTGCTTCACATGCATATAATCATCTCTATGATTATCCACTACCAACTTATACTAGTTGTTCTCAACAAATAGGGACACAGTTCAATATAATAAACATGCAAAACATATAATGAACCAAATAATACTTTCTCTATAATAAATGATAAAGATGATTACATAGTGGTTTAGATAATAAGTCAAATATAACTAAACGCCTAAGGCACTACACCAACACAAGCAATATGTGACATACGTCCATACTCAGGACGTCACAAACGACCTCCTCCTTATAATGCTTGCCAATGGAAATAGGGACCCTGCAAGTCCGTGATACCCGGAGTTCCAAACCTTTATTCACCCATCCCAAACTATAAGGTTTCTCATGAGGTTCAGTTTTTAACCCAAAAATATCAACCAATTTCTGCGAAACTAGATTCTCAGTACAACCATTATCAATAATCAAATTACATACCTTGTTGTTAACAGAACAGTGTGCTCTCAGCAGATTTTTCCGTTGACCCTCGTCCTTGGAAGAAAGTAATATCTGTTGAAGTACACACCCGACCCTCTCCCCGGACTCCTCTTCCGCGAACTCAACTCCTTCATACTCATTAACTGCGGGTTCTTCCTCGTCGTACTCATGCAAAACTGCAGCAGTTCTCCGGGTGGGGCAAACGTTCGACCTGTGGCCATGTCCCTGACAACGAAAACACTTATCCCCTGTTGGCTTGGCATACGGATTTGCTGTTTTCTGTGTTGGAGCTTTATTCCCTGCATCACTGCTAGTGATGCCTGTGCTTTTAGCCTACGGAGTTGGGTCCTTATCGGTTCCTGCTTCAGAATTACCCTGTTGTGGAAATCTGCAAAAAGGGGTAAGATTGTTCGAACTCGACTTCTCCATTAGTTCAGCTTTCAAGGCCAGAGTGGAAGCGTCCGTCAAGGTTCAAACTTGATGCAAACCCATCTTTTCTTGTATCGAACCCTTCAAGCCGTTAATATAACGAGCAATCTTCTGATCCTCGGTCTCCTCAACCCTAACCCGCGCTATATACCTCTGAAATTCTGTAGTATACTCATCAACCGTTCTCTTGCCCTGCACAAAGTTGAGATACAATTTGTACAAAGTCTATTCATAATTCGCTGATAGAAACCGCTCCGAAATCAACTGCTTCATACGCCTCCAGGTTTTAATTGGCCCCTTCCCTTGTCGTCGTCTCTGAGCAACAATTTTTTCCCACCAAACCCCAGTAGTACTCTTCAATCGGATCACCACCATCTTTACCTGTTTATTCGTAGGCACCTCCATAACTTCAAAGAAACGATCAACGTCATTCTGCCAATCAAGAAAATTTTCAATTCCCATGGTTCCATAGAATAGCGGAATATCAGCCTTAATTCTATAATCCTGGCGGTGTCGATTACCACCCTGATCCGGCTCATCATCACTATCAACCGCAGCATCGGAATTAGAACTAGAATCCTCTCCATCCCGATTTTCTGCCCTCCTAGGACGTCGACCATGTTTAACCTCCCTGTCTCTCTCGCCACCACGGTTATGATTAGCACGAGCGTTTTGACCCTGTTGAGCAGCCACCAACGCCGCAATCTGTGTTGTCAACACTGCAATCTGTGTTGTCAACGCGGTGGTTATACCATCGATATCTGCTTTTGTTGCTGGATCCCCCATAACGAATCAGTGATGAAAGACATGATAAAACTTGCTCTGATACCAACTGACGCAGCACAGAAGCGATAGATTCGTGATTAGCGCACTAATCAGAAGAGTTCTCAAGCGAAGAACCCTAAAACACTATAAACTGGAATCCACCAGCAATAATCTGGAATCCACCAGAAATTAAGAGAAAACTCTTTGAAATAATATATCAAAAACTCTCTCAAAACCCTAACACATACTCTAAAATGAAATAGCAAACCAAAGACTAAAATACCCTCCTTAAATTAACTTTAAAACAGTAAATTTAAAATTAAAGCAAACACCAGTAATACTCCCGTCAATTGAGGCACCAGCCGGGAAGATCTCAGGCGCCCGCCTGGACAACAGAGGCTGATGGGTTGCTCCTTCCGTCGTGAGGCGTCCGCCTGGGAATGGCTCAAGCGCCCGCCTCCCTCCCAGTAACAATTGCCGTGCTGTGTTCCACCGTGAGGCGCCCGCCGAGATAGGGATGGGGCGCTCGCCTGTGGGTTGCAGGTTCTTCCTCTGTTCCTCCTTCTTCCTCTGTTCCTCCTACATCATTACCAGTGTAAAACAATTTCAGTTTTATTGTTAAAAATTGTCAGTGTTATCTATAACTAAATAAAAGCTGAAGTGCAAAGCACTTCGGCACACCCACTCATTTCTCGCTCAAACAAGAACCTGGACTAAATAGATACCAGATTCATCCCCCCTTAGTGTCATTTTTTAAATACACCCCTTTACCTTTAATACTTGTACACCCAAAAATTTCCCTGATAAATATGTTGAGTCTTTTAATATTCCGTATTAACATTAACGCTTTCTTCCCTATCTCTTCTCCCTCTTCGTCGCTCCCTCTACCCAAACCATCCAGACCGCACGAAGACACCGCGCAGCTGTGCAATGCCACCATCGAAGTCGGGACAGGTTTATCATTCTTCTCGACCTACTATCTCTCGCTCTCACTCAAATCTGGAATCCGCTAATTTCTGAATCCCTAAAACAATTAGGGTTTTAGAATTAGAAACTGGAAGCTCCTTTCGAATTCTCAATGATTTGTATCAATTGTATTTGAAATATGTGTTCTAGAATCGTACTCATTCCAATCATATAATGGAAAGGAAAAGAAAAGAAGAAAAAACTTGAGCTCCGACGAATCGGAATTCCAATCGGAGAAAAGATGAAGATAACTATAGTGACCGCCGACGTACAGATCATTACCTTGGAAATCGATCGTGATGAATATGTAATTCATCTCCACCCTCACCATGTCGCCCTTAAACCCTAATCTCAACTTTGAATTTCACGAAAACTAACACAAAGACATCGATTTTGTTTTCTTAACAGGTCGAGAACTTAAAAGCTTTGCTTAAAGTCGAGGTGAAATTTCTCTCTTCCTCTTATGTATCTGTATTTACATATATATGCAATAATTTGACTTGACCCTATAATTTGATGCTGACAATCATAAGGATCTTACTGAGAAGTGAGTTAATGAAACAATCTTCATACACCTTTTAAGCTCAACTGTTGTATCTGTCCACCCTACTCTTCTCTCTGCAATCATTAAACATGTGATATGCTTATGCAGGTACGGTGTCAGTGGTTATCCTACTTTGAAGTTTTTCCCCAAGAACAATAAAGCTGGTGAAGATTATAATGGCGGACGAGATCTGGATGACTTTGTGACATTCATTAATGAGAAGAGTGGTATCGGTCGTGATGGGAAAGGACAACTCACTTCAAATGTTAGTGCCACTAACTCAAGATTGATGCTTCTAAAAGTGTTTTTTCTTTTTATATCTTTTAACATTACATTTTTTTTTAAATATTTTTTTGGATATAGGCTGGTATAGTTGCATCTCTTGGTGACTTGGTGAAGGAGTTTGTGAGTGCCGGTGATGATGAGAAGAAAGCAGTACTTGCCCGCCTAGAGGAGGAAATTAGTAAGCTTGAAGGCTCTACTGCCAGGTAATAATTTACTCCCTCAGCTCTACTCAGTAAGTCCCTAGTGAAATTCTTCATAAGGGGGGAACATAATGTAAAAATGCTAGATTTGGAAATTAGAATATTTGAATGAAAACATCTGTATATAAGGAAGCATGGCTCTTTGATGGGGTGGAGGTAATAACTCAATGGAACTTTGTCAAAAAATTTATGAAAATCTAGAATCCCGATGCAATTTTAAAATTTATTATTGTTTCACCATTAATAATACTATCAATAACAATTTTTATAATTGTATAGAGATATCTAGATTTTCATAAAACTATGGTCAAAGATCAATCGAGTTGACCACAAAAGTTATAGTGGGACAAACTTTCTGAGACGGAGGAGTATTCTTTTTTGTCATGAGGCATTATTGTTTGTCTTAGGAACTTTGCCAAAAGCCTATCTTGTGGAATCCAAATGTTTTTAATGTTAGCATTTCATTTCTCATTTTGTGCTTAATTTCTGTTTTACAATCGATACGGCAAGATATACTTGAAAGCTGCCAAGGCTTCTTTGGGCAAAGGTGATGATTACGCTAAGAATGAAATCCAACGTCTGGAACGGATGCTTGCCAAGGTAAATACTCAACTGCCCATGTACACTTGCGCTATTTGTTAAGCATTCCATCTAGTGTAGGGGCAAAAATACCAATTTCGTCCCAGTCATTGTACCTTTTTTCATTTCCGTCACTAATATTCGTTATATTATCATTTCTTCGTGCAATCTATTAGCCCACTAAAAGCTGATGAGTTCACTCTAAAGAAGAATATCCTGTCTGCCTTTATCTGATACACTGAGAAATAGAACACATATACTTGGCTTGAAGGGATTTTGTAATTTATTGCTACGGCTGGTCTCCTGAGTTTTTCCACAGCTTGGTAAATGTACTAGCGGGTAATTTGCTGCCCTGAGTTTAGTTATTTTTCTACTTCAGAATTTTGCAGTTTTAAAGTAACAGTAGGACAGAAATTGGGTGATTTACTTGGGCACTTCACCTCAGGAAAACCTTCATAATTATGTTTATGAAAGTCTCAGAATTTTTAATTTTTTTTTTAAGAAAAATGAATATTAATTACATGGGCAACAAAGAACGAGATGTGCAAGCAAAATGACGCTCCTAATAGAGAATGAGTATGAAGCAGAAAGCAGGGCATTTGGTGCTGCTGGTCATGCCTACATGAACCTGGCAGCAAAAATGGCCGTTGGATTGGGCACTGGGGTCCCATGGGTTATGTGCAAGCAAAATGACGCTCCTGATCCAGTGGTAAACAATCTTATACAAATTTTAAATCCATTTTTAGTTATGAGCTCTTTGGAAAGGTTCTTTATCTTTTAATCATTGTATATTGGTGTTCAAAACGCAAGTTGAGGCAGCACTTGCTATCGCTAACAACGATGTAGATTTACTTTGACTGTCATTTATGTACCAAAGCTGAACATAACACCTGATATCGCTTTTTTATTGAAAGGTATGACAAATAAAAAGAAGAATAATTTACATGTAAGAAAATACCCATGGGGGGTTATAATTTGAGCTGTCCTTCAGAATGTTTTTCTTGACGAATTTTCATAAACTATGAATAATTAGGTTACACCAATCAAGATCTACCGAATGGTTGGTCGATAGAGGACTCACTAAACCACATTTTCTGATAATCATTGTTGGCATTGTTTTTCCTCCAACGAGAACGTGATATTGTCGATATGTTGTAGGAATCTAGAAATCGAAAGATCTTGAGATCTTAGAGTTGAAGGGTATGGTATGATTGTGGTGCATATTCTTAAAAACACTCAAAAATGTTTCTATTCTACTTTTCTGTGTATTGAAATATTTTTATATAGAAATTGTTGAGTCCCAAACTTGACCTCCATGTACTTCCACTTATTGTATACCCAATATCATGCTTTTATTAATTTTGTGTTTTGGAATTTTTGGACTCATATAGATAATCAGGATACAATACCTAATGCTCCATTGTTTTTGCAGTGTTGAATTTGGGGACTCATTTGGAAAATCAGATTGTATTAAGGAGCATGGCTCCAAAAAGAGGTATACACCTTCTGCAACCACGTCTAGGCTTAATAAAATAAATGTGACACTTGTGGCCTACCCATCTTTTTTTATGTTTCACCTCTTTCAACTTGTTGTTTTGTTCAATTACTTGCTTTCCTCCATTTATTAATATTCATAGGATTTTCCCCCTCTTCAGCTATTTTTCATTATTCTTAACTCTAGATATGTGCTTACGCTTTCCTCATTTCTTTCTTACCTTTGAAAAATTGTATTTGTAGATTGAACTCTGGATCATGCTCTGCAACTGAATCAAAAGCACGCCGAGAGAAAAAGAGGAGGGATAAACTAAATGACAAGTACTATCTCTCTCTCTCTCTCCCTTCTATCCCCCAAGTTCTGTTCGCATGTTCATTTCTCATGTATATGTGTTACCAATATGGCCTGATATTTAACTTAATCTTTGCAAGAAATCCAATAACAAAACTCAATTTGGGATCGAGGGAGTAATACTTGTAGAACTTATTATATTATGCATTTCATTTGAGGTTCTGTGTTTTATAAAATCTTGTCAGAGGTCATTTCCAAGATGCATTTCTTCTTTTGTTGGTTTTCTTGGCTGTCTGGTGGTGGTGGTTTGAATGGGTGGGTAAATATTAGTAAATAGTTTTGATGTTTTGTACTCTGAAGAGATCGACTTCTTACAAGATGAACTAAGAGATCGACTTCTTACAAGATGAACTGACTATTGTGACGGAAAAAAGGGATAAAGCATATGAAAAGATTCAGGAGTTGAGAAAACAACGTGAAGAAGGGGTATTTGTTCGTTTGACTCTTACTCAGTACCACAACTTTGATGTTATTCTTTCTTTACATTAATTATGTCGCATTCTTGATTTATTTTAGGTTTTATCTGAATATCACTGTGGCAATGCTCACTCAGAAATGGTTATGTCTCACTCAGAAATGGAAATATTTTCTATTTTCCATTCCTCTGATTTTGCTAATCCTCCTCCGGTTTTCGACAGTCCTTTTACATGATAATTCTATTTTAATCCTCCTGTTAACGACAACTGACTGACTGAGTCCAGAGAATAAGGGATACCTCTTGGGGGTTTTGTTATTATGATCATATATATTTGTAAAAGAGTAATAATGTACTCCGAAAATGTCAGTCTTTTCAATGGGATGCTTGGCTTGAGAGGATTAACACTGTATATACTGATCATGTGTGATCATATCATTGCAGAACACCCCCTTTTACCAAAACCGTACCCTCTTGATCAAGGCAAGGGAACTGGCTGCAAAGAAGGATGTTGATACGCTCATAGAACTTTCTGATGTTGAGGTAGTTGGATTGATGCCTGTCCTAACTACTTAGCTTACATTGCAATTATAATATGTTAAAATGTATCCAAATTCTAGGTATTTAACCTTAGGTATTTAACCTTTTACATGATAATTCTATTTTAATCCTCCTGTTAACGACAACGAAGTCCAGAGAAGAAGAAGCAACAGGCTTCTGCACCTGATCAAGAAGAAGCAACCGAAGAGGTTACTGAAGCAGAGAAAGCTGATGAAACTGTCGAAGCTGCTCCATTTCTATCCAAGCCAAAGGAGCGCAAGGAGAATACTATCATCAGGCAGAGGGGTCGAACTCTTATCCAAGCCAAAAGTCAACGAATTATTGGGTATGGGCTGCTGCTGCTGCTTGTGTATTGGTCTTGTCATGTTGGGGTACAACTCTTATCTCTGAAGGTTATGAAGCTCTGGTGAAAGTGGTAATGATGGACACAAGAGTTTTTGATGATAGCAGTAAAGAAAATCCCTTTTGTGAGTTATATAGGACTGTGTTAGTAAACCCTTTTGTTGGTAGATCAGGCAGTTTGAAACGAGCAAGTGAACTTGCAATTTTGCTATGGTTGGTGTAATTTAAAGTTTTGGATTATCTTTCTCTGATAAAATGATTTTATTTCAAGCATTCTTACAAGTTTATACAATCTGTATTATGGTCAAAGTTCAATTATGTTGGCCGTAAAAGTCAAAGTGAGGTTATCTTTTCATTCCGGAGGAGATATGGGAGGTAGTCGCAACCTATGCATATCATGTGTTATTAGCTTACAAATTGCTTATCACCCTAGTGTTTAATATCATGAGTTATCAGTTTAAATGTTGGCAACAAATCATTTGATATCCTCAGTCACCCTAAAGTTAGGAAAGTAGAATTCTCTTGTTTTCAAAGTAAGGTTTACTTTTATTTTTTCAACAGTATTAAAAAAAAGGTTTTTCTTTTTATTAATTTTATTTGACTGTAAATAAATATTCTTAATGATCACATACATGATATTATGATTGTAAGTGTTTATTAAAACATGCTAATTGGCATGTGAATATAGCAACTTCAATACATTCATTTAGGATTTTTTTTATTTTTTTTTATGATATGATTGCAAGTGTGAATTAATTCAATATGCTAATTATCAGATGAATATAACAACTAACAACTCCCGTAAAACTATTTTAGGACATATTGTTTAGGAATGACATCCATTGTTTTGTCAACAACAATTTCCTTTTATTAGATTTATATATTATATCAGATAAATATATACCGAGTATTATTCGCATAAAAATACATTTTGAGAATAGAAACATTTATATAACTCATTTTCATTTTTAGTTCCTGCTATTTGTCAATGTTTTTTGTTCGTGCGTTTAACGCACGGGTGTAGCACTAGTTGTAAATAAATGTCAATGTGTGAATAGTGATAGTGTATGTATTATTAAATGTCAATATTAGTATAAAAAAGTGTTACTGTGAAAAGTGTCGATGCATGTATTATTAAGTATCAATATAAAAATAATTTTTAATTAAAATTAGAAAAAAAGAAGAGGATCAACACATTTCACCGCTCCCCCTTGATGCACTTCACAGAGGCGCCTAGCTATGCTAGGGAGGGCAATGTCATTCCCTCTAACCACTGGTGGGGGAATCGAACCCATGACCTCCAGGTTGGAAGCCATGAACTCTAACCATCAGGCTAAGACCCCGCGTGCCCCCTCCCTCATCTATATATACTCCCTCCGTCCGCCTAGTAAGTTCACACTTACTGTTTACACGTTAATTAAGGAGGGAGTATTATATTGAAAGTGTTGTGAGTGTGAAAATAAAATAGGAGAGAGAATGAGTGGAGGGAATAGTAAATTATAATGGTTTGTGAGTATTAAAATAATGTAGGAGAGAGAATGAGTGGAAAAAATAGTGATTTAAGGTTTCCTTTTTAGGAAAGAAACAAAGTGTGAACTTTGTAAACGGACGCCCAAAATAGAAAGTGTGAACTTTGTAAGCGGACGGAGGGAGTATATAATAACAAGATAGTGGTAATTTTTTGGCCATTGAGAGGCATTTTCGTCTTTTCACACGGTGGCAAAAATGCAATTAACAAGCCTAAAATGCCATGTGGCAATTTGTTATTTGCTTTTTTTTTTTAAAACCAATTTGGACACGTGTCGGTTGGTTGAAGAGGGGCATTTCGGACATTAACTTGGCGCGTGTGGAACACGCGCAGACAAGGGCACGTTAAATCAGTTACTTCCTTTTTTTTTTTTTAATTTTGCCACGTGGCGCCCTTTGATTGGCTGGATGGATTTCAAATTTTTTTTAAAAATCCTATTTCTTTGATCTCAATTATTTTATAATAAATTAATTTTAAAAAAAATATTTACACCAAAATTCATAATTTTTTTTTCTCTTTAAATAGAGACTTCTTTCATTTGATTTGGACACAGAAAAAAATCCATTTTTTTCAATATAATTTTCTTCATTTTCCTTTCTTATTTTTTAATATATTTTTAGTTACAAGTAAGTAAGTGTGAAATATTTTATTTAATTATAAATGATAATAATATTAATAATTTTACTAATCTTGAAAATAAAGAATATAAAATTAAATAAAAATGGTGGGGTATAGAATGATTAGTTGGATGGGATAATATGGTTATTGGGTTTATTTTATTTCGATAGATCAAACAATTTATTTATTTTTAAATTTTTTTTTAAGCATTGCAAATAAAGTATTTATAAATTTGTTAAATAGAGACTTCTTTCATTTGATTTGGACACAGAAAAAAAACTCACTTTTTTCAATATAATTTTCTTAATTTTCCTTTCTAATTTTTTAATATATTTTTAGTTACAAGTAAGTAAGTGTGAAATATTTTATTTAATTATAAATGATAATAATATTAATAATTTTACTAATCTTGAAAATAAAGAATATAAAATTAAATAAAAATGGTGGGGTATAGGATGATTAGTTGGATGGGGTAATATGGGTTTATTTTATTTCGATAGATCAAACAATTTATTTATTTTTTTGTAAAAAAAAAATTAAGCATTGTAAATAAAGTATTTATAAATTTGTTAAATAGCCGTCTAAAAAAATTGTGTATTTGGCACCCTTTGATTGGCTGGATGGATTTCATATTTTTTTTAAAAAAAATCTATTTCTTTGACTTTTTCAATATAATTTTCTTAATTATCCTTTGTTAATTTTCCTTTCTAATTTTTTAATATATTTTTAGTTACAAGTAAGTAAGTGTGAAATATTTTATTTAATTATAAAAGATAATAATATTAATAATTTTACTAATCTTGAAAATAAAGAATATAAAAGTAAATAAAAATGGTGGGGTATAGGATGATTAGTTGGATGGGGTAATATGGTTATTGGGTATATTTTATTTCGATAGATCAAACAATTTATTTATTTAAATTTTTTTTGAAGCATTGTAAATAAAGTATTTATAAATTTGTTAAATATCTAGCCGTCTAAAAAATTGTGTATTTGGCGCCCTTGGATTGGCTGGATGGATTTCATATTTTTTTTTAAAAAAAATCTATTTCTTTGACCTCAATTATTTTATAATAAATTAATATTTTTTAAAAAAATTTACAACAAAATTCATAAATTTTTTCTCTCTTTAAATAGAGACTTCTTTCATTTGATTTGGACACAGAAAAAAAACTTCTTTTTTAAATATAGATTTCTTAATTATCCTTTGTTAATTTTCCTTTCTAATTTTTAATATATTTTTAGTGAAAAGTAATTAAGTGTGAAATATTTTATGTAATTATAAATGATAATAATATTAATAATTTTAATAATCTTGAAAATAAAGAATATAAAATTAAATAAAAATGGTGGGGTATAGGATGATTAGTTGGATGGGGTAATATAGTTATTGGGTTTATTTTATTTCGATAGATCAAACAATTTATTTATTTTTTTTTAAAAAAACTTTGAAACATAGTAAATAAACTATTTATAAATTTGTTGAATATCTATCCGTCTAAAAAGTTTGTGTATTTATAAATGCGAATATCGGGAAAGTTGGCCATCATTTTTAAAATTTTGATTGAAGTGTAAGTCATTTCATATTGTGGCATAACTAAAAATAGTTGAAGCAAATTTGTCGTGGCATGCCGTGATAGGGTGAAAATTTGGCGCGTGTCGTATTTGCGTCGACCGAGGCACATTTACGCAGAGATATTTTTCTTTTTTTTTGTTGGGACACTTGGCGGCGTTTCATTGGCTTTTTGAATTTTGAATTTCTTTATTTTTCCATTTCTTTTACCTCAATTGTTTTATAATAAATTAATTTTTTTACACCAAAATTCATTTAAAAAAATTTCTCTATAAATAGAGACTCTTTTAATTTGATTTGGACACGGAAAAAAAAAACCTTTTTTTTTAAATATAAATTTCTTAATTTTCCTTTCTAATTTTTCAATATCTTTTTAGTGAAAAGTAATTAAGTGTGAAGTAATTTTTTTAATTATAAATGATAATAATATTAATAATTTTACTAATCATAAAAATAAAGAATATAAAAGTAAATAAAACTGGTGAGGTATATGATGATTAGTTGGATGGGGTAATATGGTTATTGGGTTTATTTTAGTTCGATACATCAAACAATGAATTAATTAATTTTTTAAAAATTTGAAGCATAGTAAATAAAGTATTAATAAATTTGTCAAATTTACTATCCGTCTCAAAAAATTGTGTATTAATAAAAATGAGTATCGGGCAAGATGACCATCATTTTAAAAATTTTGATTGAAGTGTATGTCAATATTATAAGAAATAAAGATAATATAAATTGATTTTTAAAAGAGGGATAGGAAGAAGTGGGTTGGGTTTAATAATTTTAAAATTTTCTATCCGTCTCAAAAAATTGTGTATTAATAAAAATGAATATCGAGCAAGATGACCATCATGTTTTAGAAGGTGAAGTAATTTCGTCTGATGATATTGGCAGAAAAGTTTTGATACCGAGAATGTCGTTAACACCATCAGACACAAGGATTCCTTTTCGATTTGAGAGAAGGCAATTTCCCTTGATGATCTCATATGCTATGACAATTAATAAAAGTCAAGGTCAATCGTTATCTATTGTTGGTCTCTTACTGCGAAAGCCAGTCTTTTCCCATGGTCAACTGTATGTCGCTTTATCACGGGTCAAAAGTCCAGATGGTCTTAAAATATTAATTTGTAATGATGACAAGCCTTACCAATCTGATGTACGTACTGACAATGTCGTATTTAAGGAAATATTTCATAATGTATAAACAAATAGAGTATTTGATTTATTTTACTTCAATTTCTGTCTTTTGTACTATAGAAATCGGAAAATAAAGTATCAATTCGGAAACGGAAATAGTCTGGTGAAGCTTTCTGTAATACAGTACTCCCTCCTTTCCACATAAGTGTGAATTTCTTTCCTTTTTGGATCGTCCCACATCAGTGTGGACTGTCAAAAATGACAAAGAATATTCACTATTTCACCCACTCATTCTCTCTCCTACTTCACTGTTACACTCACAACATTCTCTCTTCTAACTATTTCTCCCACTCATTTTCTCTCCTGTTTAATTTTTCATACTCACAAACATCTCCTCCACCTATTTCTCTCTCCTACATTTTTTTAATTTCACACCCAAAAAAAAGGTCTTCAATTACGTGGGGCGGAGGGAGTATTCTAAAAAGAACCAATATTTAGGACCCACCCTCGTTAAAGGACCGTTGCATTCCAACCCTGACACCCTTCAGCCTTTTGCTTCCGCATTCGAAATTCGAAAATTCAAACTTACCTAGACAGCGTGCCCTTTTTCTCGCAAAACACACAGACTCACAACCCAATGCCCTAAAATCATCACACCTATCTTCAAACGAATTCAAATCTTTCTGGGTTCATTTTCTCTCCAGGACGAGATGGGAGAAGAAAACCCTTGTGAGAAAAGAGGGAAATCATCGAAAATTTCCGATCAAAATTGTCAAGTAATTAAAGGTAAAGCTTACAGTAGTTCAACAAAGCCAAAGTCTTCATGGGGTTCTCAAATTGTGAAGGGGTTTTCAGCAGAGAAGAAATCGAAGCCTCCAGTCAAGAAAGTACCTTTGGGGACCTCCAATTTGAACGACCAGAAGAACCCACCTGTGGCTGCGCAGCAGGTGAGAGTGAAGCGTTCATTGATTGGGGATTTATCATGCTCTGTCAATGCTACACAAGTTCATCCTCATGGGGTTAAGTATATAAATCATCAGACAAAATCTCCTGGATCTCGGGATTTGTTGTTTGAGATTGATCATTTGAGAAGCTTTCTTCAAGAATCAAAAGATAGGGAAGCTAAAGTGCTAGCTGAGTTGTTTGATTGTAAGAGGAACCCGAAAGTTTTGGAACTCGAACGAGAGCTTGATTTGAAGAAGGGTGAAATTGATTGCCTTGTTAAAAGAGTTAGTGAACTTGAATCCGAGAAAATCAGCTTATCTGAGCAATTGATTTCTCCAGCCAATGAAATATGCTCAAAAGGGGAAAATGGTCTCGAGATAGAGGTTCTGGAATTGAGGCGCATAAATAAGGAGCTTCAGCTTCAGAAGAGAGATCTTTCGTGCAAAATTTCTTCTATGCAATCTATGCTGCCGGCTCCTGCAAAATTTGAGGTTGTCATTATTCCATTTATGTGCATGATATGTGTGTTTGTGTGTGTGCAATAGTTTGTTGTTATTTTCTGTCAATTTATTCATTGAATCCTCCATAATGGCTTTATCATTGTCAGAGCAATATGGTTGAGAAGATGAAAGCTGAGTCGTCTTTGTTAAGACAAACGAATGAAGATCTATGCAAACAAGTTGAAGGTCTACAAATGAGTAGGTTGAATGAAGTTGAGGAGCTTGCTTACCTGAGGTGGGTCAATTCCTGTCTTAGAAATGAGTTGCAGAATATTGCTTCCGATAGCTCTGATAAGACATCAAGCCCGGATTCAGTTGAGACATATGGCAATTCTGACAGCTTTCTGTCTTTACCAAATGATGAAAATGCTGAATTTGATAGTACTGCAAAGAGGTTAAGTTTGATTAAGAAGTTGAAGAAATGGCCTATTACCGAGGATGATTTGCAGAACTCTGATAGCCCAGATAAGTTCATGGATCATAGTAATTGGTTAGAAGCTCTTAGCACGAAAAGACGTCACTCAATAAGTAACACAAAATTTTGTACCCAAGATATCATACTTAATACAAGAAGGCAATCTGATGGCTTTATATGTTCAAAGGACGTAGAGATAGAGCCAATGTCAGTAGTTCCTCAAATATATGATCTGGGGGTAGTTCAACGATCTGAATTCATGAGCTCTTCTCAGGAAGCTACTGAAGTGAAGGCTTCTTTCGATGTCAAGAAGCGAGCTTTACGCATTCCCAATCCTCCTCCAAGGCCCTCATGTACTACTCCAACTGATCATCCAGAAGTAGAACATGCGGCTCAAATTCTTCTTCCACCACCACCACCCCCTCCTCCACCGCCTCCAAAGTTTACAACTAGATGTACTGCGGGAATGGTTCAACGTGCTCCACAGGTAGTTGAGTTCTATCATTCTCTGATGAAAAGAGATTCAAGGAGAGACTCTTTGACTGGAGGAGTAGCTGATGCCTCAGATGTTGCTAATGCTCGTAATAGCATGATTGGGGAAATTGAAAATCGATCATCACATTTGCTTGCAGTAAGTTCCTGCACATATTTGTTCAATTGTTTAATTTTTCACTTGTATAGTGAAGAGCAACTATATTCTGCAGATGAGTGACGCTAAAATTTCAACATAGTTTCTCTATTGCTTTTACTCCTAAAATATGAAACGGAAATTGTTGGCAACTCTTTTGTTTATCTCTTTTCTTGCAATCTGGAAAGCCCATTGAATCACTGAAAAACAACGTTCTGATTTTGTTATTTTTTGATCAAGTTTATCCTGCCTTTTTTTTTTAAGATTAAGGAGGATGTTGAGACGCAAGGAGAGTTCGTGAATTCCCTGATACGAGAGGTCAATGATGCTGTTTATCCCAAAATTGAAGATGTGGTCGCATTTGTTAAGTGGCTAGATGAAGAGCTCTGCTTTCTTGTAAGTTTCTCTCACTTGATCAAAATAGGGATTTCAGTAACTATCCGTAGTATGATTTTCCTACATTATTCCATCAGTTTACTTCTTAGGGACATAAAAAATTATGGAAATCAATGACACCGAGTCATTCGCAAGCCTGCTTGGTACCAATTTTAAACATCAAAACATTTTATTGAAGTTATACAAATCTAGCTGTAATCTTAGCTTTCCAGAGTCTTGAAAGATCAAAAGAGTTGACCACCAAATAATGGAAGCTGAAGACATATTTTGAATCGTATACCTCTGCAACTATAATATAGAGCTACTTTTGTTATTTTTGCAGAAAAATAAAAAAGATCATACTTTGTCCTAGTACGAAATTCTATGTTCCAGCCTATCCTAAATGAGAGATGGACTAAGTAAATAGTAACTCAGGCTGAGGGGTGGTTGTGGATGTGTGATTTGATTCTCTACATCCTCATATTTTTTTCCCTGAATATACCTTTTCTTTCTTTTCCCCTCAAAAGGTAGATGAGAGGGCAGTCCTTAAGCACTTTGATTGGCCAGAGAAAAAAGCAGACACGTTAAGGGAGGCGGCATTTGGATACAGAGATCTCAAGAAACTGGAGTACGAAATTTCTAATTACAAGGATGATTCTCGGTTGCCAAGTGACATTGCATTGAAAAAAATGGTGGCCTTGTCGGAGAAGTATGAAATCATTATTTTCTATCAACATTTATACCTTTCTGGTTCTCTTACTCTGGCTTATAAGGTTGCTTTTGGTTC
This sequence comes from Adenophora triphylla var. japonica, assembly GCA_022495995.1. Classification (NCBI taxonomy): domain Eukaryota; kingdom Viridiplantae; phylum Streptophyta; class Magnoliopsida; order Asterales; family Campanulaceae; genus Adenophora; species Adenophora triphylla. Next base: position 38,917 of record JAFEMH010002994.1, read on the forward strand.
AAAAATTTATTTTATGTGGCCAGGACGGAAAGAGTTGTATATAGCCTTGTGCGGACGAGGGATACATTGATGCGTCATTGCAAGGAGTTTAATATTCCCACAGATTGGATGCTTGACAGTGGAATATTAAGCAAGGTTTGGTTGTTTGTTTCCTCAGTTCTTAAGTAAATAAGCAATCTATCTTTCTAATTCAGTTTCTTGCTTAATGTGTCTATAGTAAAGATCTGAATAATGAATGCTTACGTACAGATAACAAAGTAACAGTGATAAACTTGTCGGACATAGACTAGTACCATAATTACAATGGGAGTGTAATAGGCCTCTTGATTAAAGAGATAAGACATCTTAATTATTGGGTAGCTAATTAAGAAAGTACACATAAAAACTTAACCACCTAACATGGTGGTCAGCATGTAAGAGTCTCAAGGTCAAGCTCCGGGATTTCCTTAATAACTTATTTGGAAGAGAGCTTTGAAGGCCATTTGGAGATCAGAAAAGAAAAAAGATGGAAAAAATATAAAGAACAAGAAAATTTGAAGGGATGTTAAGTGACTTTCTTAATGAAACGACCAACATGGGATCAGTAATACAATCAACAAGAGAAGTTTTTGGCCTAGAAGTTAATTACTGTCACTGTGTACCTAATTAAGAAGACATGCCTAAAATCTTTATGTTGAAGAAATTAGTAAGAAACAACCAAGAAGAAGAAATCAGTAAGACAATCCAGAGTGAAGGGAATAATCGTAGCGCATATACTCCCTCCGTCCCACTATAGTTGACACCCAAGGGTGGGTTCAAAAACCAAGGAAAAAGAATAAAATAAAAAAAATGTGTGGTGAAAAATGAAGAGAGAGAATGAGTGGGATAAATAGTAGTGTTGGTTGAATAAATATGTGGTAGAAAATGAGAAGAGAGAATGAGTGGTGGGGTAGAGTGAATATAAAAATATAAAAACTTGGTTATTTTTGGAAGATGTCAAGTATAGTGGGACGGCCAAAAATGGAAAGAAGTGTCAAGTATAGTGGGACGGAGGGAGTATATAATATTGAGTTCACACCCATGTGCTAGTAATAATAGATGAAACTCACATAATAGTTCTGACTTCATGGAAATTTCGGTCTGGGGTTTGAAGACGCTTTCAACAAGCTAATAAAATTCTCCAAGTGCTGCAACTCAATAGCTTCTATATTTAGTGGCAAAGGTAAAATCTACAGCAATTTTATGATTGTTTCACTGCCTAACTACAGATAAAGTTGGGGTCAGTCAAGATGGCAAAGACTTACATGAAAAGGGTTGCGGTGGAACTTAAGTCCAAAGGAACATCAGAAAAAGATTTGTCAATGGACTATATGCTTCTTCAAGGAGTGAGATTTGCTTTTCGTGTCCATCAGGTTTGGGACTTTCTCCCTCTACCTATCTTTCTCACCTATACCAATCTCTATATATATAAAGGTTGAAGTGATTTTAGCACTCAATTTTTCCCTTCAAAACTTTGAGACATCACATGACTAATATACCCTTAAATTAGTGATAGCAAATGACCTATTTACCCCTATTCAAATCTGATACAAATAATGAGCCTTTTTGAAATCATAAATTTTTTCATGCCTCATTATTACATTTAATGCTAAATGGGAAATGCTACATTATGGTTTAAGAAGCAATCAATTTGGCACAACCTTTGATAACTATTATTATTCAAATCTGATACAAATAATGGCACTTTTAAATTTTCTCTTTTCATATTTTTTTTCCTTTTTCTCACTTATTTAATCCGAAAAGTATGAAACCAATACTCCACTGCCTTTTTTTCATTAGCTTTTTTCTTTGTACTACTATTCAAGGTTCTAAAAAGCGCTAGGCGGATGCTAGGCGGCGGAGCCGGGCCTAGCGCCTAGGCGGGGACTAGTCGGGATTAGTCGAGACCTAGGCGGAGCTTAGAACTAGGCGTTGGAGAGGGGCCTAGCGCCTAGGCGCCCTTAGGCGGGGTCTTTTAGAACATTGCTACTATTAGTTAGAATATCAATGTTGAAATAAGAGAATCAAAATTTTATATTGAATTCTTAAATGAAGAAATAAGGCAATAAAAAACAAAAATATAACCAATGAAATCAAAGTTAAAGTATTATTTTTCTGCCAAAATATACACATGCTTTATTTCCAAAATGACAAATAATGAATAGTGTTTTAGACATTTATACCCTCTTCTTTTCATAGAACTACAAATAAACCAATACTTACTACACTACTTTTTTTAAAGTTTGTAATTTTTATTACTAATACAACAACAACAACAACAAAGCCTTAGTCCCAAAATAATTTGGGGTCGGCTAACATGAATCCTCATATGTCATCGTGAAAAAATAAAAAAAAAAAAAATAAAAAAAATAAAATAAAATAAAAAATAAAATAAAAAAATAAAAAGATAAAAAAATAAAATAAATAAATAAAATAAATAAATAAATAAATAAATAAATACATAAATAAATAAATAAAAAATAATAATAAAAAAATAAACAAATAAATAAATAAACATACAAATCCAAAAAAAAAAAATCAACCCCCCACATGGATTTTTGCTCTCCACTCCGGCCTCTTCAACACCATACTTTCATCCACTCCAAGTAAATTCATATCATTTTCAATTACTCTAATCCAAGTTTGTTTGGGTCTTCCCCTACCCCTCGCCATTTTATCATTTCTCCACTGTTCCGGCCTCCTAACCGGTGCATCACTCGGTCTCCTTCTCACATGTCCAAACCACCTTAGACGATTTTCCCTCATTTTATCCTCAATGGGCGCAACTCCTACTTTACCTCTGATCACCTCATTCCCCAATCGATCCTTTCTTGTATGACCGCACATCCATCGAAGCATACGCATCTCCGCCACATTCATCTTATGCACGTGACACTGTTTCACGGCCCAACATTCGGTGCCGTAAAGCAATGCCGGCCTAATTGCCGTGCGGTAGAATTTTCCCTTTAATCTATTGGGCATGCCGCGATCACATAGAAACCCTGTGGCACTCTTCCACTTCAACCAACCTGCTTTAATCCTATGAGCCACATCTCCATCTAATTCTCCATCCTTTTGGATAATGGATCCAAGATAGCGAAAAAACTCAGAAGCTTGGATAATATTTCCATCAAATGTGACCGCCCGCCTCCCTACTTCCAACTCGCTAAACTTACACTCCAAATATTCGCCTTGCTTCGCTTAATCGAAAACCTCGAGATTCCAAAGTGTGTCTCCACAACTCCAATTTACTTTCAACACCCTCTCTTGTCTCATCAATCGGCCTGATATCATCTCGCGAACAAAGATACACTTTGGTATATCATCTTGGGTGACCTCGTCAATTCGTCCATTATCAAAGCAAAAAGAAAGGGGCTAAGTGCGGAACCTTGATGCACTCCAATCTTTATAGGGAACTCTTCGCCTTTTCCCAACACTAGTCTGTACACAAGTACTAACTCCATTATACATGTCCTTGATAATATCAATATATTTCTTTGAAACACTCTTCTTTGCTAATGCCCACCAAAGTACCTCTCTTGGCACTTTATCATACGCCTTCTCCAAATCAATGAAAACCATATGCAAATCTTTCTTTTGATCCCGATATTTCTCCATGGTTTGTCTCATAAGATATATTGCCTCCATAGTCGATCTTCCTGGCATAAACCCAAATTGGTTATCCGAAATATCCACAATTTTTCTCAGCCTTTGTGCAATCACTCTTTCCCAAAGTTTCATAGTATGGCTCATTAGTTTGATCCCCCGATAGTTGGCACAATCTTGGACATCACCTTTATTCTTATACAAAGGGATCAGAGTACTCTTCCGCCACTCCAATGGCATTGTGTTAACTCTCCATATCTTGTTAAATAGCGTTGTTAACCAATCTACTCCCCTCTCCCCGAAACATCTCCAAACCTCAATTGGTAATACAGAGATTGATATATTACTCCCTCCGTCCGTCCCCAAATGAATATCTATTTCTTCCAAAAAATCTGTCCCAGAGTGAATGTCCAAGTTTTTGGGAAGTTAACTAAATCTTTCATCATCAAACAAGTTCACACTTCTTTTTTTTTAAAAAAAAAATTGGGTTTCTTTTTATTAATGAGTGACTTAATGGCACGTGAAAATGCTAGAATTGCATTTGGTAGTGTTTGAACCCCTGACCTTTCGTATGGAAAGGGACATTGGATGCCGATTAAGCTAGAATTCTTTGGCTTTAGTTCACACTTATATTCATAATACAATATGGTGATGTCATTGAGGGTTATTATATACTTATGTTACTAAATATACTTAAATTTAACCTTCTTATAAATTGGACACTCATTTTGGGAAGGGACGGAGGGAGTAATATATCAATCTCTGTATATACTTATATTTTATTGCTTGCATTGATGCGAGACCCCAACCATGCGCAAAATCTTGTACATGACTTGCTATGGGTTGTTTCTTGATGAATTAATTGTTCAAATTATGCATATCCGTCTTTGCTATTTTCAGTTTGCGGGAGGATTTGATGCAGAAACAATGCAAGCATTTGAGGAGCTTCGCAACCTTGCCCTCGTTTTGAACCAAAGGTAAAGAGAAGAGTTGAAAATTTTGTAGCTTACCATCTCAGTAAGCCTAGCTCAAGTTTGAACTGTAAATATTTGTATGATTAATTCCAGTACCCATTCTTGAGGTCTGGACAAGTCTCACAACCCTTTATTAAGGTTTGATTTCATCTCATTTCCCCCTTTTATCAACATTATTTATCCAAAATTACTATTTATCCCTAAATCTCCTCAACGTATTGCCAAAGTACTACGCTAGATATTTTATAGAGAAAAAGGGGGTGGGGAAGTGAAAAGAAACCAAACCTCAATGGGGCAGGCATTGGGACTTGTCAAACATTAAGGATGGATGGACCGTGGAATTAACCCAATATTTGTATCATGTAGAGTTTCAAGTGTGTGCAATGAATCAAATGTTTGATCTTTGCTTTTGAGTATCATTAATTTTTTTGGTTTTAAGTTGGTTTGTCTTCCTCGTGAATAAGGCAAGTGGCAAACTTTAAGTTGTTTTTCAAACTTTGTTTAAACTTTAATTTTAATTATTCAACTATTATAATTTAGATATACCCTCACTATCCCCGTAAAGATATTTAGTGCATATTTTTATCATTTTAAACCATCCCACTTTGTCCCCAAATGAGTGATCCAGTGATAAAGCTAAGCCTCACCCTAGGTGAGAGTGCTATGATTTTATCCCTCTCCTTACCTCCTTGCTTGTGACATCGTCAAAAAAAAAAATTCTACTTTATTATTTTTGAGGATAATGAGTGTGTATCCCAATTAAAATGGTTAAAACTGCTAAAAATACATGAATGGTTAAAATTGAAACTTGAGCAAAGTACGACGAATTATAATGTCGATGTGCCTTCAAGTTGGCAATTTTAAATTCAATTCAAAGACTGCGGTGTTTCAGTCATGCCTGGCTTGTTGGTATTATGAAAAACAAGTTTTTCCTAGTGAGTAGGAAAAACGTGTTTTTGACTCGTGATGAATTACATAACGCACAAAATAAAACCCTAAAGTCGTCATGTCATTTAGACCCTCAAATGGCCTTTGAAGTTTTTCTTAAATCTTGTTATTTAGTGACAGAGCATTGTTTTTATTAGTTCCAGTACATTAGTTGAATAGTGCCAACACATTTGTTTAAAAGTGTTAGTGCTATTGTTAGTAGTGGTAGAATCAGAGTTAACGAGGGCCGGCATCAATTGATAACCTTCAATATTTACGAAAATGTCATTGCAAATGCAAACGTTTTTTGAAAAGCACCAGTTAATTACAAAAATGTCACCTTGTAGGTTTAAATATACGTTTTTCCTGACACTTTGTATATTGTAGTAAATTTACTCAAATAAAATGTAAAATTACACTAAAATTATTTCTTCATTAATAAATATGATATCTATTTTGAGACGAACGGAATAAAAATGAAATTAATCCATTCTTTAGGATAAAGGGAGTATAATAATTACCCTTATACAGATTATTAATGTGGAATACTCCCTCCGTCCCAGCGAAAGAGCCATTTATTTCCTTTTTGGGCGTCCCATTTAAAAAGCCACTTTCCCAAAAAGGAAACCTTAAATCACTATTCTCTCCACTCATTCTCTCTCCTACTTTACTTTTACACTCACAACATTATCTTTCTTACATCACCTCCCACTCATTCTCTCTCCTATTTAATTTTTCATACTCACAACATTTAAACTTTTTCTCTTTCCTACATCACATTTCTTATTTTGCGTGTCGGACAAATTTACCGACTCTTTCGCTGGGACGGAGGGAGTATATTTATTCAGCTAAAGTGGTCTTCTTCTCACATTTCTATGAAAATCACTTATGTACACCCTGGGTTATTTTATGTGAGGGGAAACTTATTTCATTTTCATATTTCGTCTGCTTCACTTGAGTGGAGATTATTCAAAATGATAAAGTTTTTACACTAATTATTCCATTCATTGTCTCTCTTAATTTACTTTTATACACATAACACTAATCAACTTACTATTTCTCCTACTTATTATCTCTCCTATTTCCCCACTAATTCTCTCTCTTACTTTTACTTAATTCGTGTGCTCAATTTTTTATCGTCCACTCACATGAAACGGAGGGAGTACATAGTTATTGTTGGAAAAATAGTGTGTTTTGAAGAAAATTAATGGATTATTTCCTCAAGGGTAGTTTTGTCAAATTACTTAATTGTTTATGTGTTTGTGTTTTACTCCATGAGAACAAGAAATCAAATATTTATTTGTCCAAAATGGGGTTTGAATGAATTAAATATGAATGCTCAAAGTATGTGGCCCACCTTTTGCTAATAATATTTATTTTGTAAATCAAAAATGCCTTTGACTTTGACTGATATGCTCGGCCGAGCAGAGTGATTGACTCGCCCGAGCATAGCATAGCAGATTGTCAAAAGTTTCTGGACAGTTATCCTCGGCCGAGGCATATGCCTTGCTCGGCCGAGCAGATCTGGGCAAAAGTTTCTGGACAGCCTTGCTCGGCCGAGCAAGGCATATGACTCGGCCGAGCAGTTCCTGAGCAGATATGTAACAACCAAGTATTAAATGTGAAAACTGAAACGAAAAATTATTATGGCTAATATTTTCAGATTAATGGTTGTTTAATTTCGTAATAATTTTGTTTCTTACATAATTAAAACCATATTTTCAGTTTTAATCTTGGTTTTTGAAGTTGTTTAAATTGTTGTTTGTCAACAACAATTAGAGACACTTGGAAGAACACTTTGAGAAAAACACAACAGAGAAAGAAACACTTGTTTTTCTGCAAATCCTCCTCCATATCCTCTTGTTGCATCTTGTCAATCATTCTTTGGCCTCCTAGCTTGCATTGTAACATCAAGAGGTGATCTAGTCCAAGCTCGATTCAACTCGCCGGGATACTTTAAGTGCAAAGTGCCCCCGGTCCGCACGTTCTATCCTGGGAGACAAACGACCCAAGCAAACTCAAGCACACTCGATGAGGGGGTCGAATATGTCTTAAAGAGACAGTGATTTCATTGGGCTCGTGCATCTTCTTCAACAACTTCTCTTTGTATTTTCAGTTTATGTATTGTATTTTATTTTCTGTAATTATTTTCCTCGGCACCCTTGTAACAATCTTAAGACATATTCTAATCGAGGGAGTCGATTACAGATCTTTTTTAAACCGTTGATACGAACTAAGTTGTTGTGTTTCAGATGGAGACTGATACCAACACCGTGGAGACCCAAATTGGATCCCAAACTAATCCCCAAACAGGAAACGAAATTGGCTCTTCTGTTGTGGCTAAGACAATCCATGTCCCGACCCCTCATGCTGAAAAGTCCGAGAAGTTTGTTGGCCACGACTTTAAGCGTTGGCAACAAAAGATGAATTTCTATCTCACTACCTTGAATTTGGCAAAATATCTAAAAGAGGATATTCCAAAGGTGAGTGAGAATGAAACCGATGTTACAACCTTGGCTGCGGTTGAAACATGGAAGCATGGGGAATACTTGTGCAGAAACTATGTCCTAAATTCGCTTTCAGATTCTCTTTACAATGTGTTCAATGAAATAGATCTGCAAAGAAATCTTGGGGGTCGTTGGATCACAAATATAAGATTGAGGATGCGGGAACAAAGAAGTTCATTGTTGCCCGTTTCCTTGATTTTAAGATGGTGGACAACAAGAGTGTGAAATCTCAAGTTGATGAGTTTCAAACTATTTTGCACGAGATTCATGCCGAAGGTATGGTTATAAGTGAAAGCTTCCAAGTGGCTGCAATAATTGAAAAATTGCCTCCATCTTGGAATGATTTCAAGAACTACCTTAAGCATAAGCGAAAGGAAATGGATGTAGAAGGAATCATCCTTCGGTTGAGTATTGAAGAGAACAATGGAGCCGCTGAGAAAAAGTTTGTTTCTAGTGTGGCTAAGGCCAATATGATGGAGCATGGTGAAAGCTCCAAAGGCAAAAGCTTTGGGAAGGGAAAAGGGAAGGTTGTGACAACTTCCAAGCGTTCCCACTTGGGACCAAAAGGTGGTGTTTCCAAGAAGAAGTTCTTAGGAACTTGTTATAATTGTGGTTGTGAAGGCCACAAGGCTCATGCTTGCAAGTTGCCCAAGAAGGCCCAAGAAGGCTCGTGAGGCAAACATGGTGGAAGGCATTGCTAGGGACGTGTCCGAGATGCACCTCGCAGCTGTGATTTCCGAGGTGAATTTTGGTGGGTTCAAACCCAAATCAATGGTGGATTGACACCGGTGCTACTAGACATGTGTGCTCCAACAAAGACATGTTTAGTACTCTTGTTGCTAAGGATGGCGAGAAGCTATTCATGGGGAATTCAGCCACTTCTGAGATCAAAGGTGAAGGAAAAGTGGTTTTGAAGATGACATCCGGAAAGGAGTTGACTCTCAACAACGTGCTTTAAGTGCCCGATATCCGGAAGAACTTGGTGTCCGGATCGCTTTTGGTAAAGCATGGTTTTCGTATTGTGTTTGAGTCCAATGTAGTCACTTTGTCTAAGAGTGGAATGTTTGTAGGTAAAGGCTATGTCAATGATGGTCTGTTCAAGTTAAGTGTAATGGTGATTAAGCTAAAAACTAATGATATGAATATCTCTTCCGTTTACTTGCTTGAGTCATCTAATTTGTGGCATGGTAGACTTGGTCATGTTAATTTTGATTCTATACGTCGTTTGACAAAATCAAATGCTATTCCAAAGTTTAAAGTTGATTGTAAACAAAAATGTGAAACTTGTGTAGAAGCAAAATTAACAAGAAAGTCATTCCATTCAGTTGAAAGACATAGTGAACCACTTGAATTGGTTCACACGGACTTATGTGACTTTAAATCAACACAATCACGGGGCGGCAATAAGTACTTCATGACTTTTGTAGATGATGACACAAAGTATTGCTATGTGTATCTTCTGAAAAGTAAAGATGAAGCTATAGATAAGTTTACTCTCTATAAAAATGAAGTTGAGAATCAATTAAACCGAAAAATTAAGGTGCTAAAAAGTGATAAAGGTGGTGAATATGAATCTCCATTTGAAGCAATATGTGCTCAAAGTGGAATTAAACATATAACCTCGGCACCTTATACACCGCAACAAAACGGTGTTGCCGAAAGGAAAAATCGGACATTAAAAGAAATGATGAATGCCATGTTATTGAGTTCGGGATTACCGGATAACATGTGGGGGGAAGCCGTGTTGTTGGCTAACTACGTGTTAAACAAAATACCCCGAAAGAAACAAGACAAAACTCCTTATGAACTATGGCATGAAAATGTGCCAAGTTATAAAGACTTGAGAGTGTGGGGGTATCTTGCAAAGGTAGCCATACCTCCTCCTAAAAAGGTAAAGATTGCACCTAAAACTGCTTATTGCATATTTATTGGATATGCACATAACAGTAGTGCTTATAGATTTCTTGTATGAGTCGAAAATTGAAGCTATACACAAAAATACTATAATGGAATCTGTAAACGTGTTGTTATTTGAGAATATATTCCCGTGTAAGTCAAGAAATGAGGCAAGCTCATCGACTAGAGTAATAGATTCAATAGAAGAAGAACACGTTCAAGATAAAAGTGAAGAAGAAGAGGTGGAACCTCGATGGAGCGAAAAGAGCTAGGATTGAAAAATCCTATGGTCCGGACTTTCTAACCTATGTGGTAGAAAGTGAACCACAAAGTTATAAAGAAGCCGTTAGCTCTTCGGAAGGACCTTTGTGGAAGGAAGCAATTAAAAGTGAAATTGATTCCATTTTGCAATATCACACATGGGAATTAGTGGACCTTCCTCCGGGAAGCAAACCACTAGGATATAAGTGGATTTTCAAAAGAAAAATGAAGGCGAACGGAACAATTGATAAGTATAAGGCCCGACTTGTAATTAAAGGCTACAGACAGAAAGAAGGCCTTGACTATTTTGACACATATTCTCCCGTCACGAGAATAACGTCAATAAGAGTTGTACTTGCAATTGCCGCATTGAGAAATCTTGAAATACATCAAATGGATGTAAAAACAACCTTTCTAAATGGAGATTTAGAAGAGGAGATTTACATGGAACAACCCGAGGGGTTTGTTGCGCGTGGACAAGAAAAGAAGGTGTGCAAATTAGTAAAGTCATTATATGGCTTGAAACAAGCACCAAAACAGTGGCATCAAAAATTTGATAATGCTATGATGCAAAGTGGATTTAAAATAAATGAGTGTGACAAATGTGTCTATACTAAAACCACGAAAAATGGCTATGTCATTTTGTGTCTTTATGTAGACGACATGCTTATCATAGGGAGTTGTGATAAGATGATCAAATCCACGAAAGACATGTTGAATTCGAAGTTTGACATGAAAGATATGGGACTTGCGGACTTAATCCTTGGAGTTAAAATTTCTAGAATATCCAACGGACTTGTGCTAAGTCAAACTCATTATGTGGATAAAATTCTTGAGAAATTTAGCAAGGATGACAATGGAATAGCGAGTACTCCAATCGACCCAAATCTTCATCTTTTAAAGAATAGAGATGAACTGGTGTCTCAATTAGAGTATTCGAGAATCATCGGAAGTCTAATGTACTTGATGAGTTGTACTAGGCCGGATATTGCTTATACCGCTAGCAAGTTAAGTCGGTATACAAGTAATCCTGGAACAAATCATTGGAAGGGTATAGTAAGAGTACTAAGGTACTTAAGATATACTCGTGATTTTGGATTACATTATACTAGACATCTAGCTGTGATAGAAGGATATATTGATGCTAATTGGATATCGGATATCAAAGACTCAAGGTCTACAAGTGGATATTTATTCACATTAGCAGGTGTAGCTATATAATGGAAATCTTCTAAGCAAACTGTTATAGCCAGATCAACCATGGAATCTGAGTTTATAGCATTAGATAAATGTGGTAAAGAAGCCAAATGGCTACGCCAATTTCTAGAAGATATTCCAAGATGGGAAAAGCCCGTGCCCGCAATTAGTATACATTGCGATAGCCAATCTGCGATTGGTAGGGCACAAAGTCATATGTATAATGGTAAGTCTAGACATATACGTCGAAGACATAATACCATTAAACAACTACTTGCAACTGGCACCATATCTATTGACTATGTAAGGTCAAAAGATAATTAGGCGGATCCGCTAACCAAAGGGTTAAGTAAAGAGAGAGTTGCAAGGTTGACATTGGGAATGGAATTAAAGCCTCTTGAGAAGTTAAACACAGCGGAAAACTCAACCTAGTTGACTGGAGATCCCAAGATCTAGGTTCAAAGGGACAACCTAACTGTTAAAAGACTTGTAACGTCACTGTGGGGGTCAACCCTATACTCATTCCTTAAAATGACATTCCGAGATGAATGAGGTTATGCCTATGGCTTTTAATGATTCTTATGACAAGTAAAACTGATTACTTAAAAGAATCACCTATGTGAGAAAGAAGTAGAGGCCGCTTCAAGGAGAATTGTGTGGGCTCAATTCCTAGACCTTCTCACAGAACATGGCATTGTGATCCAGGGCCATTAATGGACACATCTATGAGAGCTGAATTGTGTTAGGGAGATACCTGTGTAAAGTATATGATCGGCTACACAAAAAGCTAGCAGTTCAAGGACATCGCGTCTACTGATTAGCGAGTAGAGTAAATATGCTTTTACAAGGGAAGGTTCAAAGGGCGAACCCCTACATATCCTATGCAGATTTTCGACTGTCGGACTTTATCACCTATCCTCATGATTTTCCTTTATGTGGGGGATTGTTGGAAAAATAGTTTGTTTTGAAGGAAATTAATGGATTATTTTCTCACGGGTAATTTTGTCAAATTACTTAATTGTTTATGTGTTTGTGTTCTACTCCATGAGAACAAGAAATCAAATATTTATTTATCCAAAATGGGTTTTGGATGAATTAAATATGAATGCTCAAAGTATGTGGCCCACCTTTTGCTAATAATTTTTATTTTGTAAATGAAAAATGCCTTTGACTGATATGCTCGGCCGAGCAGAGTGATTGACTCGCCCGAGCATAGCATAGCAGATTGTCAAAAGTTTCTGGACAGTCATGCTCGGCCGAGGCATATGCCTTGCTCGGCCGAGCAGATCTGGGCAAAAGTTTCTGGACAGCCTTGCTCGGCCGAGCAAGGCATATGACTCGACCGAGCAGTTCCTGAGCAGATATGTAACAGCCAAGTATTAAATGTGAAAACTGAAATGGAAAATCATTATGGCTAATATTTTCAGATTAATGGTTGTTTACTTTCGTAATAATTTTGTTTATTACATAATTAAAACCATATTTTCAGTTTTAATCTTGGTTTTTGAAGTTGTTTAAATTGTTGTTTGTCAACAACAATTAGAGACACTTGGAAGAACACTTTGAGAAAAACACAACAGAGAAAGAAACACTTGTTTTTTTGCAAATCCTCCTCCATATCCTCTTGTTGCATCTTGTCAATCATCCTTTGGCCTCCTAGCTTGCATTGTAACATCAAGAGGTGATCTAGTCCAAGCTCGATTCAGCTCGCCGGGATACTTTAGGTGCTGATGGAGGAAAACTCCCTCTTGTAATAAAAACCGAGCAAGTGTACTCACTACCGGTGTAGCAGTATGCAATTGCAGGGGTCGAATCCATAGAGACTCGTTGGTAAACAAGTACAGTAAAAGCAGTGAATTTTTGTAACTAAAGATTTATAATTTTGATTTGAAACTAAGAGCATAAAATAAATAACTAAAACTAAATAAACAATAAAACAGATTATGAGCAGAGATTCGTAGATTGGATTTCACTTTACCATCATTCTATGCAGAATTTTACTTATAAAACATTGACTCAACTTCTAGGGTTCATTCACTTTAGCTAAGATCGACACAGTTAGATGGCCGGATTACAATCCTAAATACTCTTTTAATATTGCAGTTTCTATTACGGTTCCACAATACACCAAGAATAAATTAAGCACGAAAGAATAAAAGAACCTAATATTGATCCGCTTCTATTACGGCACAGACCAAATTATTCAATCAATAGTGGTCAATGTATAAATCGCCCAAATTAATGGCTCGATAAATACCTAATTATTCAAAGATGAGTTCGTATCTTAACATACGTCTCAAATCTAAGAACATGGAATTAAGATCTATTAATGAACTAGAAGGAATTAAATAGAAAGAATTAAAAATACTAATGCATAGAAATTCGGATAAAGCTTCAAAACAATCTACAAATCTAAGAATTAACTACTCATAATTTACAAATAATAAAACCTGGAATGATGAATAATTTTTCTTCTTCAATTGATCCAAGAAAAAAATAAAAACTCTAATCCTATGATATATGGTCTGCTATCTAACGTGGCTGCTGTGCTGAATATATAGAATTAGGGTGAAATCTGTGGTCCCTAGCTGAGAAATGACACAAATGCCCTTGAAAAATACGTAAAACTGATGCTGGAAACGACGTAGCGCGGCCGCTCAAGTGGCCTGGCGCGTCCGCCCTTGTTGGCCGAGAGGTTGGCCGAGAATTCCTTGCTTGAGCGCGGTCACCCTTAATTGAGAGCGGTCGCCCTTATAATCAGAATGTTGCTCCAGCCGTGGCCCATTTGCTTGGCCCCAAATCCTTCCTTCTGGCCCAGCCATGCATTCCCTTTGGCCCCAAAATTCCTGCATTGGCCGGCCACCTTTGGCCTTGATTTAATACCACTTTTATTCGTTTCGTCTCGCACTTTTGCACTCGCAATTTGACCACTATAATGACTTCTTTTGCACTTCGCTCTTTGGGATTTTCTTTTTCATTTTAACTCATGAATTTTTAGAAATCAAATTCGTCCAAAATTTCCATAATTCCAGTTTAGTCCCTGAATTTTCCAATATTTCCCATTTGGTCCAAAAGCTTCTAAATGCCAGTTTAGTCCTTGAGCTCGTAATTTCAGTTTTTTTCCTTCTCTGCTCCGCTCCACTTTATTCCTTTTGCACTTTTTATCCATAAAATGCACCTTTAATCAGCTCTATACCCTGTACTCATAAAATACTCACAAACCACATCAAATATACATAAAACTCGGGAATCAAACTCAAGGAAAGCCTAAAAGTGCATCATTTGGATGGGTAAATACACATCCATCAAACACCCACAAACTAACCTTTTGCTCGTCCCGAGTAAAACAAAACTAAAGGAAGTAAAATAAAACTACTCTAAATACTAATAATAAAACACTAAAACAAAATAATATTTTTGGGATGCTCTATCACAGATGATTCATTGGCCACACAAGTCTCAGATTCTCACCAACACACATAATCAACAAGTGCCACCACAGTAATGGGATTACAATCACATTGAAACATAAAACTCACAATTTTCCACCGCGGCATGAACGATGAATGAATTATGGGAGATCACTGTCAACAGCCTAAGATTGTTTATGGATTCACTAAGTGATGCTCTAAATCAATATGTCATAGACAGTACAACCCAAAAAGGACACTCATATGCATATTTACACAATTATCAACCCGGTTACTCGATATTGAAAGAATAATATGGCTTAAAGTGTTATGGTGCGAAAGATCGCATGGCTAGGTTCATGGTTACAAAAGAAGGTAAGGATATACGAAAGCAAGAAAGTGAACTAGAAAGTCTTCTTGTAACAATACATCCTCACTTTATGATAATTTCTCCACTCACCCTTATTACTTTCCAATGTGCCAACCCACAAACTAAAACTTTTTCATACATCAACATGGGGTTGGGCACATTCCACTACTTCCTTTGGTCACCTTGAAATATAATTCCACTTTTGATATTAGAGAGGGCAAGGCTTTTTTTTTTTTTTTTTTTTTTTTTGCACAATTACATCACGAAGAATGTGCATTCAATATTATTTTTTTTATCAAGCCCCTCTTTTCATTACATAACATGACCCTTTTCCTTATTTTCGTGACCACTTTCCATTCAACCCTTGATTTTCCAAACTTCCCCCCACAATCCCCAATTCATTCCCTAGTTTCACTTTCTTGAAAAGGTGAGAAAAATTAAATTTGTGTATAGGTTAAAAGGGTAGGACGATGAGGGTACAAATGAAGGCGAATGGGGGTCTAAGATAACCTCTCACTTTGTGAGAGATTCCATTCTTTTTCAAGCTCAAAAGGGTTCTAGCGGAAATTTTTTTAGTGACTAGAAAGTTTAAGGCTTACAAAAAGGGATTCAAAGAATAGCCATATATATCAAGTAACCTATTGACGTGTTATTGACAATCATGCAAACATGTTCTAGGGATCCCGAGAATACACAAAGTGATCCCATAAAAGGCACCTAAGTTGATGACAATGACCAAGAATATGATACGGAAGTGAGAGGTGGTGCAATCATAATTTAAATGTTTCAATGCAATCCCAATCACCACACTAATAATAGCACATGTGATTTTAAAATTAAAGCACACTCTAATCATCACAGACTTTGGCCAACATCCCAACTATGAAAAGAACAAAATTTTTAAATTTTTTCTATTTTTTTAGAGGGTGACACTATATACACTCCCCTATAAACCCACAAACTCGGAGAGTTGCCCACCCCCAAACTCAAAACATGCTATGTCCTCATAGAAAAGAGAACAAAAGCGTGCCTTGGGCTTAACGGATGGCAAGACACTACTAGACAGTAATTGACATAAAAAAAATAAAACATACCTTATTGGGTTGCCTCCCAAGCAGCGCATTTGGTTAAAGTCGTTAGCCCGACTATAGTCCCAATCTCACTTGGCCTTAGCTTTGCGGCCTTTGGACCATCTCTTCTCCTCACGGGCACAGACGCCCTTCTCTTTCCAAATCAGCTCTCCATTGTTAACAAGTAGGGGTAAAGCCACATTTATTTTTGAAACTTTACGCTTGTGCTTACCCCTCTTTCTTTTCTTTTTATTGGGGTTCCCACCCCCAAACTCAACCTTTTCTGCAACCTGCAAAATACCATCCTTGCAACCAAGATCAAGAGAGTTATCATGCACAAAAATATTTAAAAATATAGAATCATATAAATCACTATAACTCTCCTCACTAACTCTCGATTTTGAAGGCCCTTGTGGTAAATGTGATGGAATTGACTCTTTATGGGAGTCGTGTGGGGAGTGATACGACCCGTTACTCCTAGAGTATTGGTCGGCTTTAGTGTTACTAGCCACGGGACAAACGTCCGCATTATCCCCACTTTTCTCACATCCATTCACATCATCTTTAAAAATTGGAACATCAGTTATGGCTCCTACAAAACCATCTTTAGGGGGAAGGTTCTTGTCATTCTTAAACATATCAAACTTGCATTCTTCCCCCATACCTCTCAAGGAAACCACCCCTTGACACACATCAATGGTGGCCTTAGTGTCAAACATAAATGGTCTCCCAAGCAGAATGGGAGTTTTCAGTTGTTCCTCACTTGATCCCTCCATACACATCACATAAAAGTCAATGGGGATAATTATTTTATCAATTTTAACCAACACCCCTTCAAGAACCCCTAAAGGTCTTTTGATTGAGAGATCCGCCAATTGCAAGTCTCTCATGGGTGGTTTCAACTCACATGCCCCCAAACTTCTAAAAACATGAAAGGGCATCACATTAACACTTGCCCCAAGATCCAACAAACCTTTAAAATTTTGACCCCCTAAAGAAATTGGGATAGTGAAACACCCGGGGTCTTTTTGAACATGATTAACTTTTTCATTCTCATTAACATCATCATTATTATCAAAACAATCAATATTATCAAGAGAAGATAGAAATACCTCCTCGATTTCCTCACTCTCATCCCACACCTGTCGTGATTGACTTTGCTTGCTCAGGTGGGTTCTTCTCTTTCATCAACTCTTGGGCAACCTTCACAAGTTGCTCTACTTGTGTGCCCATCTTTTCAAACGCAAAGATTCGTATTTCGTTGCTTTGCTGCATCTCCATCCTTAACTGCTGGACTGCCAGCTCCCAAGGCTCTTTATCATGTTGTCCAGGTGGTGGCACATGAAGAGGTTTCACTTGCTGATTATGATAGCCACCCCATGGATTGTAGTTGCCATATTGGTTGCTTTGGGGTGGTGGCCTTGGTGCATATCCATTGAAAGCATGTGCCTGCTCAGATTATACAAGAAATTTGCTGCACTTGGACACATATTAGTCACATGAGATGATAAACCACAATTTGTACAATAATCGCATAACATTGGCACCAAGAAGTGCCACAGCAAATAATTTATCAATTTTACTACTTAAGACTTCAATTTGCTTGGACAAATTATCAGTAGCAGTCAAATCCAATAGCCCCCTTGTTCTACCCCTCGAACTCTTTTGTTAAGAATTAGCACTCAACATCTCGTATAATGCTTTAGTCTCGTCCGGGGTCTTGGCTCCTATCGAGCCTCCAAGAAGATTGTCAACCATTGATTGACCATTGTCATTCAAGCCATCATAAAAGGCTTGGTTCGGTGAGGGTAGTGTGAAATTGTGTTGGGGACATTGCATTAACATCGTATTAAATCTTTCCCACGCCTCATGAAAGGGTTCCCCCACATCCACGGGAAAATGTCATCAATTTCGTCTAAAGCTAGCCAACAGATGATGTGGGTAATATCTTTTAAGGAACACATCTTGCAATTCTACCCAAGTACTAATGCTGCTCGGTGCAAGCATCATCAACCATGTTTTAGCCACTCCCTTAAGAGTGTAAGGAAAACACTTCAGTCTAATTTGCTCCTCAGTTACTCCCTGTCTTAACAAAAATTGAGCAACAACAGTAATATACTCTTTAAGGAACATGAGTGCATCCTCGCCAGGCAATCCGTGAAAGCTTGGCAACATGGCAAAGTATTGTCCTTTGACCTCTAAATTTTTGGCTGCATCGGACAGCACTATGCAAGAGGTAGATGTGTCTACCCTAGGTCTAAGGAAATCATTCATAGTCTGCGCCGGTGGTTCTGCCATCTCGGCTTTCTCTTCCTCTACCTCGGTGGTAGAGGGTTCTGATTCGATGTCCGAATCCGAGAAAAGGGGATTAAAGAGGGGATCGCCCTCAAATGCTTCCTCAAGTCTATTTATGTTATCGTCCAATGGCACCAATATAGGCTTCAAAGAACGACGACCTTGCATTCACTGTTTAACCTACTTGTTTACTTGCAACAAGTCCCCGGCAACGGCGCCAAAAACTTGATGGAGGAAAACTCCCTCTTGTAATAAAAACCGAGCAAGTGTACTCACTACCGGTGTAGCAAGATGCAATTGCAGGGTCGAATCCACGAGACTCGTTGGTAAACAAGTACAGTAAAAGCAGTGAATTTTTGTAACTAAAGATTTATAATTTTGATTTGAAACTAAGAGCATAAAATAAATAACTAAAACTAAATAAACAATAAAACAGATTATGAGCAGAGATTCGTAGATTGGATTTCACTTTACCATCATTCTATGCAGAATTTTACTTATAAAACATTGACTCAACTTCTAGGGTTCATTCACTTTAGCTAAGATCGACACGGTTAGATGGCCGGATTACAATCCTAAATACTCTTTTAATATTGCAGTTTCTATTACGGTTCCACAATACACCAAGAATAAATTAAGCACAAAAGAATAAAAGAACCTAATATTGATCCGCTTCTATTACGGCACAGACCAAATTATTCAATCAATAGTGGTCAATGTATAAATCGCCCAAATTAATGGCTCGATAAATACCTAATTATTCAAAGATGAGTTCGTATCTTAACATACGTCTCAAATCTAAGAACATGGAATTAAGATCTATTAATGAACTAGAAGGAATTAAATAGAAAGAATTAAAAATACTAATGCATAGAAATCCGGATAAAGCTTCAAAACAATCTACAAATCTAAGAATTAACTACTCATAATTTACAAATAATAAAACCTGGAATGATGAATAATTTTTCTTCTTCAATTGATCCAAGAAAAAAATAAAAACTCTAATCCTATGATATATGGTCTGCTATCTAACGTGGCTGCTGTGCTGAATATATAGAATTAGGGTGAAATCTGTGGTCCCTAGCTGAGAAATGACACAAATGCCCTTGAAAAATACGTAAAACTGATGCTGGAAACGACGTAGCGCGGCCGCTCAAGTGGCCTGGCGCGTCCGCCCTTGTTGGCCGAGAGGTTGGCCGAGAATTCCTTGCTTGAGCGCGGTCGCCCTTAATTGAGAGCGGTCGCCCTTATAATCAGAATGTTGCTCCAGCCGTGGCCCATTTGCTTGGCCCCAAATCCTTCCTTCTGGCCCAGCCATGCATTCCCTTTGGCCCCAAAATTCCTGCATTGGCCGGCCACCTTTGGCCTTGATTTAATACCACTTTTATTCGTTTCGTCTCGCACTTTTGCACTCGCAATTTGACCACTATAATGACTTCTTTTGCACTTCGCTCTTTGGGATTTTCTTTTTCATTTTAACTCATGAAATTTAGAAATCAAATTCGTCCAAAATTTCCATAATTCCAGTTTAGTCCCTGAATTTTCCAATATTTCCCATTTGGTCCAAAAGCTTCTAAATGCCAGTTTAGTCCTTGAGCTCGTAATTTCAGTTTTTTTCCTTCTCTGCTCCGCTCCACTTTATTCCTTTTGCACTTTTTATCCATAAAATGCACCTTTAATCAACTCTATACCCTGTACTCATAAAATACTCTCAAACCACATCAAATATACATAAAACTCGGGAATCAAACTCAAGAAAAGCCTAAAAGTGCATCATTTGGATGGGTAAATACACATCCATCAGGTGCAAAGTGCCCCCAGTCCGCACGTTCTATCCTGGGAGACAAGCGACCCAAGCAAACTCAAGCACACTCGGTGAGGGGTCGAATATGTTTTAAGGAGACAGTGATTTCATTGGGCTCGTGCATCTTCTTTAACAACTTCTCTTTGTATTTTCAGTTTATGTATTGTATTTTATTTTCTGTAATTGTTTTCCTCGGCACCCTTGTAACAGTAACACAATCTATTGGCTCTTCCTTTTGCACATGGTAAAGCATCTCCAATCTAATAATGTTTAGGGTTGTAGCTCTCCGTCCAAACCTTAAGGGATTGAATCTCTTGAAGTGTTACATGAAATATACTACATCTGTTAGGTCCCCGCTACAGTGAATTAGGTCCGAGGGGTTGAATAAATTCAGAAAATTTTAGATGTAAGTTTTGATAAAATTGCAGTTAGCACTGTTTTGAAAAACTGTCATTTATACGTAACATTGATCACACAAGTATCAGTACAGCTTATATACAAGTGCATACGAAAATAATTAAATAAAAAGCAACGCAATAAATAAAAACACTAAATTAAACACTTTAGAAAGACAATGCTTGCTAAAAAACTTTCATTAATAAAAAAAATTTGCAGAATACAATTTACCAAATAAATACAATGAAAGAAATCAAACACTAAACAAATTAAAATACTAAAAACCTAGATATATAACTTATGAATTTAATCTCAAAAGACTGCACAAGGCAGTAAATAATAAGAGATTAATTTCTAACAATCATTTTTCATCGATCTAAAACCAAAACATTTTAAAGAATCAAATACATTAACAAAAGACTTTAAAGACTCTGGAAAAAATATGATGTACTCTTTTAATCTATGGAATCCGTGAATAGTAAAGTGATACGGCTCTTGTTTATATAGATGATTACATTCCTTCTTCAAGTAGGAGTCTTCTATACACGCTCCTTTCCTTATTACCATAGAATCCTTTCCAACCATGAAACCTACCTTATTTACATGATAACTAATAAAAATAGAGATTAGTTGTTGGACAAATGAAATCAATTCTAAAATAAGT
Organism: Adenophora triphylla var. japonica; assembly: GCA_022495995.1. NCBI lineage: Eukaryota > Viridiplantae > Streptophyta > Magnoliopsida > Asterales > Campanulaceae > Adenophora > Adenophora triphylla. The sequence continues at coordinate 60,312 of JAFEMH010002994.1, forward strand.
AAATATACACAATTATTTCCTAAGTTAATTATAAACTAATTATGGACAAAATATAAATCAAAATTAAAAAAATCAAATAAAGATATTAAGTGTATTTCATACTCTTTCAATCTCCCCCTATTTTTTTTGTTCTGATTTAAACCTGCATTAACAATGTTATCACAAACTATCCAACCAAATCTCAAATTTCTCATTGGATAATCTGAGCCACGACAAGACCAACTCTCCATGAATGCATTGCGGCTCCATTTTATTAATTTCCCTCTAAAGATGTCATATATCCATTAATGTCATCTACTCCTTGATTCACTGTCTCTTGATTGATGATTATCTCCTTATTGATTGACTGTCTGAGAGACATCTCCCTTATTCTCCTCCTTTAATTTAGAGATTTCAAAAGATGTGCGTTCATCGATGAAAATATCTTAGGAAACCCCTTTGTGAAACATAATCAACTTGAGAGGAGTAGAGACGGAGGAAAAGATGGAAAAAAATACGTACAATTTTTTGGATAAACGGGGAATAACGACCGCATGTGCAACCAGTTGAGTTCAAAGTTGTGCACACAAATTTCAGAATATCAGCAAACACAATTGTGAGGATAACATTGTCACAAATATAAAATTTTCCAGAGAGATTATTGTTGCTGATTATGGTTAGGGAGAAGTGCACATAATCCAGAAAAAAAGATAGCTATAGTGTTCTAACCTTTTGAAGAATCACATTGGGCAAATAACATGAATTTAAAATCAAATGTTACCCGAATTTTTTGACCAATTGCAATACCATAGAAGATCCTTTCCACTTGGATCCTCAAAGATTGTTCCATTCAGATCTCATTTACACTCAAACCTGGACAAGCACTCATTAAACATATTGTTAAACAAAAAATAATTAGCCAACATTTTGATTAAAATAATAAACAATCAAATGAATGTTTCATTGGGGCTAAAGATGTCCTAGTTTATAATTATGCCTGAAATGATGGGATTCATGAGCACGTAAGTGGAGATTGATCTCAGTAAAGTGTGATATGGTATGAATAAATTTACACAATGACACGGTTTTATAAACATAAAGTCAATGAGTTATCATTCAATCATGTATCCTCTAGAACATTTTCATATTTAGGCATTGAATCAATCACTGAGATGAGGTATACACTCTCATACCATATTGCTTACCCAAATTTTCTTCTCAAGTGATGCAACAATAATAAATTGGCATTGGGCACATGAGCGCAAGCTTCTAAATAGAGAAGGCAGCTTGTTTTCTCAGTCACCTTATATTAAACATCCACTCCATGATAAATATCACACATAAATTAACATGGTAATTCTTTTTATCACCAAGTTAAGAATGATATCATAATCAAGTGTCAAAAACAATTTCAAAGATGTAAACAAAGCAAAGTGATCACAAGAGATAATCGTGCAAATAATGAATAAAGATTTTTTTTGTGTTTTTTGTAATATACAATTATGTAGAGATGCAGATAGATGTTCGCAATTGTTCGATCATCTGAACATAGACCTTTTAGAGAATAAAATCTCTCTCTCGAAAACAATGACAATCATGAAAATATCAGTCAACTCTTTATTAGTTTAAGCAAATTCACAACTAATAATTTTTTGTTTAACAATATCTCTAACAAAATGAAGTCTAAAATCTAGATGCATAGGAGTAGAACATTGAACATGACCAGTTGCCATATCTATGGTACTTTTAGTAACACATAAAATCAATAAAATTTTGTTTTTGATTCCATAGTCTTTGACCAATTTTTTTCATCCAAAGAATTTTGGTGCACCTACTATCAACACATCGAATGTTGGTACTTTTTAATTCATTGATTATCTCCCCCCTAAAATACCTTTAAAAATTCCTCTGAATTAGATTAGTCACTGGCAACACAATAACATGAACGTACTTGATGGTATACAAAGATCATGCATACAAAACCTGCTATGTTTTTGTAGTTCACCTTCCTTCAACTTGTTCTTCTTACTTCACCAATGATTCGGGAAGTGGGGTGATTCTTCATGATTTTGGAAAGAATATTTTCAAACCTTCTTAGACCAGCTTCTTCATTCATTTCACTTTCTTCTTCGATTTTAGAATTTGACCTTGACTCAACTGTTGTTTGGTCAATTGTGTTGTCAATTGTTTGAACAGCTGGTTGTTCAAAAGTCTGCACATCTGCTGGTTATTCAAAATCACTTCTTTTCTCTGGTTCAGATTCATCACTAACCAGATCATGTTCCCATGTACAACCTGCATTATCATACTTAGCAGTTATGATAATAAGATCAGGATTATCATAAAAAATCAATTTAAGATACGAGAGATTTATAACCAGCTTGTAACAATGATGTGAGGATCTTACTCCTGTCAAAATATGTCTATGAATCATCAAAGACCTCACACATCTTTTTATCAAATATGGCATGTAGATCATCATCACACAACTGGCTAATACTTATCAAATTAGCCTTTAACCCAATAACATGCAACACATTATGCAAACTAGGTAGACCTACTACATTTACCGTACCTTTGCCCATTATCTTACCTTGGGCTCCTTCACCAAAGTTGACTTTTCCACCTTTAAAGGCTTCATAGTTATATAAATGCTCAAGAGATCTAGTCATGTGATGGGAGCAGCAACTGTCGAAGTACCAGGATCCTTCAACATTGCTTTTGAGAGATATGTATGCTACCTGGCAGTTAATGTTCTCCTTTCTTACCCATGTGGCTTTTGTTCCAACCTTGGTTTCTTTGTTCAGTTGAGTCTCTGGTAGTGCACTCAACTGTCTGCTCAAGTGTCCACCATTTTTCTCCAAGCCAAGTTTCTGTTTCAGCTTATAACAATATGGTTGAAAATGACCAGGAGCAAAACAATGATGATACATATATCTCCTCTTTCTGTATTTTCTACTTTTAACAGGAGATATATCAATAACAAGAGTTACATTGTGAACTCTAGATGTGCCCTCACCCTCTTTAACAAAAGCTCGATCTCTATAGCCATTTTTGATTTCCTTGTTTACCTAGATTTAGAACCTCTTCCAATTTAGCCTTACCATTGTTAAGTTTAGTTAGAGTTTCAGTTTCTCTATTAAGCTCAGTTTTGTACTTTCACACTCAATATCTTTCTTTTTGAGTATAACTTCCAGCTTGGCTACGCATCCTTTTTAAGAATCACTCTCCTTAGATAAAATTTCAACCTCAGATTTCAGACTTATATTTTCAGTGGTGAGTTTATGATTTACCTGTTTGAACACTTTGAGTTGTTCCATCCGCTTGGCCCATTCGGTATGAAGTTCTACGTAGGTGTTGTGCTGATCCTAATGGGTTGCAATCTCTTCATATGCATGAGCATTTTCAGAATCATCTGCAATTCTTGAATTCACTCATGTATACAAACTGCAACCATTTGTGCAGTCAGGATATTGCACATCTTTCGATTCAGAATCACTATTGGACAAAGTAAAGTAATATGACTGTAAAATTGACATGTTTTCTGTCTCATCATCACCCTCACTATCACTAGGGGTCGCTGTATAGCTCATTCCACTTTTCCTTAAAGTATTTGCACATTCATTAGAAAAATGTCCAAAACCTTTACAATCCCTACACTGAATTGACTAGATAGATTTCTTATTTTATAGAAAAGATTTCTTTACTCTACATTCCCTTTTAAATGATTCAATCGTGGAAGAAGGGGAGCGTGCCGAATTAGGAAACTTTGTCAACCGTTTCTTTTTTAACATACTATTGAATTTTTGAGTTTTCAAGGCACACTCATCTTCTCTCAAGTTTGACTCATTTATATCTTTGGACAATTGGAATAGATATTGAGATACTTTGAGTGCACTGGCAAAAGCAATTGAATTTACTTTGCTGGATTCCTGTACCCCAAGATTCAATTCAAATTTAGTTAAAATAACCAAGATCACATCGAATCCAATAGTTTGAACATCATTGGTTTCTTCAATCATAGAGATTTTAATGTTGAAATTTTCAGGGAGTGTTTTTGGTACTTCACTGACAAATCTAGCATTAGATATGAAGCAAAAGACTCATTCAAAATGTCTAAGATTTTAGCATAGAAGTCTTTGATGGTTTCATTATCTACCATCCTTAAAGTTTCAAATTTAGTCATTAGAGTTCTTAATTTTGTTTGTTTAACACTAACTGGTCCTACACAATGAAGTTGGATAATATCCCATGCAGTTTTGGTAATGATTTGGTTAGAAAATAACCTAAACATATGAGGATCCATATGGTTAGAGATATCTCCCATGGCCTTGGCATTATAGTTTGCTAGAGCAATTTCCTCGGCATTCCAATCATGTATGGGCTTAGCACCATAAATTTTCTCCTTTTTATCAACACTTTCTGAGGTAGAGGCGGTAATTTCGACTACCGGAGGGGTGTATCCAACAATGATGCTTACCCAAGCACGATGATCAATATACTTAATATGAATAATCATTTTTGTATTCCAAATGGTATAGTTGGAACCGTATAAAGTAGGCGGTTTATTACGACTATGCTGACAGTACATAGTGGCTACTAAAATGATCGATTCTCGGTATAGTCAATATAATGCTCTGATACCAATGGATAATATTGTAGCTAGGATTATTCTGGAAAAATGTCACTTGTGCGTAACAATCATCATACAAGTGTCAGTACAACTTAACATACAAGTGCACATAGACACAATTAGGTAAAAACGCAGCGTAATAAATAAAAATATGAAATTAAACACTTAAGCAAGACAATGCTTACTGGAAAACATTTATTAATAAAAAAACATGCTGAATACAAGTTACCAAATAAATACAACGAAAGAAAAAAAAAAAGACAAATTGGGTTCTAAACTCCTAAAACAAATCAAACACAAAACAAATTAAAAGACTAAAAACCTAGATCTTGAACTTATGAATTTAATCCCAAAAGGCTGCACAAGGCAGTAAAGAACAAGTGATTAATTCCTAACAATCGTTCTTCATTCCAAAACACCTTGAAGAATCAAATACGTTAACAAAAGACTTCAAGGGCTCTTGAGAGAATATGATGTGCTTTTTTTAAGCTATGAAATCCATGAAGAGTAAAGTGAGGCAGTTCTTATTTAAATAAATGAGTACATTCCTTCTCCAAGTAGGAGTCTTTTGGCCGCTTATTTCCTTATTAACATAGAATCCTTTCCAACCTTGAAACCTACCTTATTTACATAATAACAACTAAGAATAGGGATTAGTAATTAGTCAAATGAAATCAATTCCAAAATAAGTAAATATACACAAATATTTCATAAGTTAATTACAAACTAATTATGCAGAAAATACAAATCAGAATTGCAAAAATCAAACAAAAATATCAAGAGTATTTCATACTCTTTCAAATTCAATATTCGAAAGGAATTATGAATTAAATGAAAAAACAAAAAAGAAATTGAACGGAATAAAAGTGACGGGTCGGGCCAAACGAATGAGGCCCAACATTTCAGATGTTACAAAGACAATACCATGGAATGGGCTAATGCAATTGCTACAATACCAAAGGCCTAACGATAAAGATCAGTCGACCTAGCTCATCGTCCGACCATCATTGGTCCCGACCTAGTTTCGTCCGACCTACGATCAAGTTAATGCACAAAGTCAGGTCAACTTCGAATACTCAAGCGACCTCGATCTACCAACACTTACGTCCGACTACGTCATTATTTGTAACCGCCTCCTACATTCTCAGAGACAGTTACGCCCACAATATCTCCTTGATTTTAGGGATTCACAATGATCCCATAACACCACTATATATACCAGACAACATACAAATATTAAAGGTAAGTTCTTCTTGGCTATTTTGAGATTACGTCGTTCAATACAGTTTCATATAAAGCTCATAACACTATATCTCATCATCACGCTGGAGGGTCTTAGCCAAAGACCAACCCGGCTAGTCGGTTGTTTGTGGTTTCAGGTCACATTTGCTAGGGATCAAGCTATCGCTGGACTAAGGCTGATCTGGATTGTTTACTGAGTCATCAGTTTGGTTCCATTACCGGGAAGCAATAACGTTAGACCTCGAAATCGCACTCAATCATTAATATGGTATCTAACGAACACACTGCTACTTCCTCCAATGAGCCTATGCGCGAGAATATGGGAAGAAACACAGACGCAGGTGCCAAAAATTGCAATCCAAACTTGCCCCCTCCTCCGTCGAGGCATCTAACTAGACGGGCCACTCATTCCAATAGTGTTGCCGATGGTGCGGGTTTGCAAGATGGTAGAAGGCAGAAGAGGCCCATGCCCAACCAAGGGGTAAGCCAATCATCTAAGAGAGTCCAAATGGGTCGAACAGTTGCAGGCGACATGGCAGGTCCCTCGACTACTCACCTTAGTAGGAAGGATATTTTGTTAGAGCGAGCTAGAATACTACACAGTTTGCTCGAAGTACAAGATGAGTTGCTCGAGATGCCTGAGTCTCCTAACAAGGATGATAGACGATCACAAAGGGTAGCTCTATCTCTCAAATCTCATAGGTAGGCTAATGGAGGCCCTAGGCCGTCTGGTGAAGAAAAGAGGAGTGAAAGGCCTCCCACTTCCCACATTTCCATAGGTCGAACTGGCGACCTAAGGGATATGCTCAACTAGCAAAGGGAACAGGAAGTCAACTCGGCTCACAGGAGGCAGCTCGAAGCTGACAGGGCTCAGCGTAGGTTGCCACAAAGTGGAGAAAGGTCATTTCCCCTATGGGAAAAAGAGAAGTAACCCCCCAAGGAATGAGAGATAAAGGACCATCTCTAGGAGGGATCCCGATCGTGAGCAGAGGCAAAAGTCTAACTCAATCTCCCACCAAAGGAGCGACCTAGATGTTAGGGAGCTCCTCAACTTAAAGCGAAGCTTGGATGATATGTAGGCAGATAGGACAACCACCAACGGGAAGGTCAAACGAAATGACTACATTCTTTGACCTTTAGCTAAGGATATGCTCGATAAAGGACCTTATGCAGGTTTCAATCTACCCATGTTGGAAAATTACTCAGGAGTGACTAATGCCTTGAATCACATGCAGCACTTTGAGGCCACGATGTGTTTGGTCTCTTCTGAGGATGACGTGCTATGCAATGCATTAACTAGCACCTCACAGGTGCAGCACTGACTTGGTTTCGTGGTCTAACCACTGGTTACATCACGTCATGGAGCTACATGAGAAGGAAGTTCCTCGAAAGGTTCTCTACATCTGGAGCTCGTAAGAAAACAGTCACTGATCTGAACAACATGACTCAGGGCAAAACTGAGAGTACTATGAGCTACTTTACCAGGTTTAAAGAGTTGGTTGACCAAATTGAGGAAGACCTCACAGATAGGGAGGTCATCAACTACTTTAGAAATGGAGTGTCCTCTCCCGATTTGGACTACGAGCTCCAGGTTAGGAGGGCGACCACGAGTAAAGAGCTGTTTGAGAGGGCTTATGATGTGGCCATGGCTGAAGAACAGAGAGAGAGAGGAAGAAAGACAAAGGCTCAAAACATTCTGAAGTTAGTGAGTCGATAAAGGGAGACAGGTAAAAAACAACAACAACAAGTGGAAAAACAGAACTAGGACGACGTAAAGAGTCCCTGAAATCTTTACCCCACTCACAGTTAGTCGGACTGAGATCATGAACACAGTCGACCTCTAGTTCCTCTGCCCCAATGAATGCTCAAAATAAATTCAAAAGGGATAACGGTAGGTACTGTGAGTATCACAAGGACACTGGGCACATAACAAAGGAGTGTATGAGTCTGAAGAGGATCATCCAAAAGTGGGTGAATGAAGGAAGGTTGGATGAGTTTATATGTCTACCTATCAGCTGGAGAGAGTTTATATGTCTACCTATCAGCCCAATCTGAGGACAGAGTTTATACGTCTACCTATCAGCTGGAGATCGAGCAGTGGTCGCAGTCCTGGTCAGAGAGGAAAATGGCCTTCAGAAACCAATCTACTATGTAAGCAAGGCCCTATCCGACATAGAAGGGAGATACTTCAACACTGAAAGGTAGCCTATGCCTTGGTAGTGGTGACCAAAAAGCTACGAGCATACTTCTTCGCTCACCCCATTGTCGTGCTGAACAATGCTCCTTTAAGGAAGATATTGCATAAGCCAAAAAGTTCAGGTCGACTGCTGAACTGGGCTAAAGGGTTAACGGAGTTTGATATTGAATACAGGCCTCAAAAAACTTTGCAAGCTCAACCTTTGGCAGTCTTCTTGGTCGAGCTTATGTTCACCAAGGAAGACAGTAGGGAGAGCAACCCAAGAGAGAGCTTGAAGGGGAAGGAACAATCATACCAACAGGTAGTCAGTTTACCCGACGATTGCTGGAAGGTTTACTCAGATGGGTCTGCTACCAAGAACGTTAGTGGAGATGGAATTGTTTTAATCGAGCCAGAGACGGGTAAAGCTTTTGAAGAAGCTCTAAGATTCAAGTTCCAAACCTCCAACAACCAGGCCGAATATGAAGCATTGATTGCAGCAATTGAATATGCTAAATGCTTTGGGGCGATCAAGATCATAGCTTATTGTGACTCCCAACTGATTGTGAATCAAATCAAGGGTGAATACGAGATGCTCAATCCCATTCTGGTCAAGTACTGTGAGCTAGTGAAATGGATGGTTCAAGATTTGGAGTTTTAGGAGATACATAGGGTAGGCCGCGAGGAAAATGAGTTAGCCAACCTACTCTCTAAACTAGCTACTTCAGACGAGCAGCATGAAGAACCAAACTCATACTTAGATCACCCAGCATACGAAAGGGTGCAGTTTATATGCTCGGTCTACGACTCTAAGTATTGGATTGATGAAATGAAGGCCTACATCGAAACAGGTGAGATACCAGCCAACGAGCGAAAGGCAAGAACAAAAAAGAAAAAGTCCCCTAGGTTCGCTCTATACATGGAGATGCATTATTCAGGAGATCATTTGTGAAGCCATTGTTGAGATGTGTTCACCCCATGGATGCTCCTGATGGATGTGGTTTTACCCATCCAAAATCTTATTTAATGCTCGAAACCTTGGGAATTTAATGTGTTTTGTTAGTGTTTTGAAAGTGCAGGGGTTGAACTGCAATTTCCAAGAGGGGTTGACCTGCAATTTCCAAGAAAATGGAGCTTACATGCTTATTTTGAAAGTTCAGGGGCCAAAGTGCAAATCTGGAAAGTACAAGGGCCAAAGTGCAGAAAGGTGCAAATCTGGAAAGGGGCAGGAGTGGTGACCAGGAGAACCACTCGTGCTATATCATGTTTTTGACGTAATTTCAATTAGCACGACTTTGCCAAAGAGTACGACTCGTGCCACGAATCGAATCCAAAGGATGATGTTACCGGCCGCTGTAGTTTATTTTCCTTTGGAAACCTTTTTTTTCTTTTTCTTTTCCTTTTAGTATTAGGTTATTGGGGGAAGTATAAATACTCCCTTTTAGAACATTATTAGGGTTCACTTTTTACTTTTCTTTTGTAGATTTCAAGCCCTAGCAAGAATTGAAGCACTTTATTATCAAGATTGGAGGTTTTATTATTTTAATTTAATATTTGTGATTGATATCATGAACATGCTTGGCTAATTTCTTTGTTCATGGATTGGGTATAAACGGTGTAAAAGTTTTATGCTAAAAACCTAATTTCAATTTCAATTAATTTTTTGTTCTTCAAATTTCTTCTTCATAATATTTAGGTTTTTATTAGATCATTAACGTGAGATCCCGAGTTAGTCCCGTTAAACAACGACATTGACAAGGTCGAGAGGGGCATTCCCCTTATTAGTGAATCACAGTCTGACACTGATCATTCTACTACTACGTTAGAGGATCCTATTCTAAGTGAGTCAGACGCTTCTTCCGCCAAGGGAGAAGAGCAAGTTTCTGAAATGGCAGACCAACAAGATAGACTCATGAATGAGTTTTACAAACCGAAAGTGGACACATCGGTGTCATGCATAGTGTTGCCCCCTAAAGCTATAAATTATGTAATTAAGGGGATATTCTTTCATCTTTTACCTAATTTTCATGGAATGGCTAGTGAGGATGCATTGAATTTTCTGAGGGATTACATGGTGACAGTGTCAGGATTCCCAGTGAGAGAGGGAGTAATGAACACTTGAGAATGAAGTGTTTCCCTCTTGATTTGAATGATAAGGCCAAATCATGGCTATTGTTACTCCCACCTAGGAGTATCACTACTTGGGAACAATTACATAATGCATTCTTGGGTAAATATTACCCACATTCTGTAGTGGCCACATACAGGGTAAAGATCATGGGTTTCAAGCAAGAATTTAATGAGTCTTTTCATGAGGCCTGGACAGGTTTAAAATGTTACAAATTCAGTGTCCCCATCATAATTTTCCCTAATCCATGTTGCATCAGACTTTTTATAGTGCTTTGTCCCCAAAATTCCACAGGATGGTAGATAATGCAACAGGGGGATATTTAGGGTCTAAAACTGTTCAGCAATGCCAAGAATTGTTTGAGATGTTAAGTGGGAACTCTCAACAAAAAGGGGACAGGGGGAACATTGGGAGTGTGAATGAGGTAGGCATGACTAAAGAGATAGCTAATCAGTTTGCCATGTTAAATCAAAATTTTGATAAATTAGCATTGATGGCCTCTTCTTCTTCTAGTTCTTCTAATGTCTCTATTGTTGATAAATTGGTATATGATAGTTGTGTTACTTGTGGTTCTAACTCTCACTCTTATGAAAATTGTCCCACCACAAGTATATTCAATTATGAAACTGAGCAGGCACAGACAATGCAAGGATATGGGCAAGGATATGGACAGAGGTTCCCCCAGAACAATTACCAATATGGGAACACATATAATTCGGGGGCTCTAAGACATCCAAATCTTGGATGGGGAGGCAATGAATAGCCAAATAAGTCTCTCCACACTCAGCCACCACAGGGACAGTTTGATAGGAAGAAAGAGCACTGGGAAGTGGCCATGGGGCAAATGCAGGCTGAAAACAATTAGTTGAGGGTGGAAAGTCAACAGGCTTCCAAGAACTATGAAGATGCCCTTCAGAAGTTGGAGATTCAAATAGGGCAATTGGCAACTGCTTTACAAGCACACAAGTTCGATACCTTTCAGAGTTAAGGTCATCAAGCCAAGGCCATATTCACACTTAGAGGTGGTAAATAGGTAGATAATAAAGTACTTTCTCCTTCATCTTCAATCCCTATATCTCCTGTTTTGGATCATAAGGAGAATTCTGTTGTGGAAAGTGTTGTGGTTGACAATGTGGTGCTTAATGATAAGAGTACTAATGATATGGGGGAGAATGTGATTGTTGATACTCCCAACCCCAAGCCATATGTACCTCCTGTACCATTTTCTGGTAGGTTTTTAAGGAACAAGATGAATCACCAAATGAAGGAGTTGATTGAAATGTTTTCAAGAGTTAGCATCAACCTCCCACTTTTAAATGTGATTAAAAATGTTCCAGCTTACGCCAAGTTTTTCAAAGAAATAAACTCTAGGAAATTCAAGTATGGGAAGGATGAAAAGTTGTTGTTGGGAGAGAGTGCTAGTGCTGTATTGCAACATAGACTTCCACAAAAATTGAAGGACCCCGGGAGTTTCTTAATTTCCATTACTGTAGGGGACTCAAACAAGGTGAAGGCTATGTTGGACCTTGGCGCTAGCATTAACTTGTTTCCTTACTATTTGTATCTTGAGATGGGTCTTCCTGAACTAAAACCCACCATGATGGCCTTACAACTCGCTGATCGGTCCATTAATAGACCTTTGAGCATTGTGGAGGACGTATTGTGCAGATTGATTTTTTGATCATCCCTGTTGATTTTGTGGTACTTTAGATGCCAAGAAGTGAAGGAAGTCGCCGTAATTCACCCATATTACTTGGGAGACCTTTCATGGCGACGACCAACACTGTGATTAATGTGGGGAATGGCACCCTTTCTATGACTGTTGCAAATGAGAAAATTGAAATATATGTGTTTGATGCCATGCATAATTCCATTGATGATGATGAGTCATGTTTATATGTAGATGATATAGAGGAGGATGAGTGTGTCAAATTAGATAAGAGTGACGGTGAGAATTCTAGGGATAAAGCGGACGTCCATGACATGGCTAGTAAAAACAAGGCCAAAAAACACTCTTCGAGTGACGGACAGTATCACCCCCTAGGCCGATCCCACAAGGTGTTGGTGTCCTCATTAAAATCTTTCTTCCCTATAAAGTCTAATAGGGGGAGATTGTTGGGTATGCTTATTATAAACCCCTCCTATTACTTGATTTGATTAATACCATCACCTATTTTAATTTATATGGACTATAGGATCATATGTATGAAGTAGTTATACTTCAATTTTTAGTTTAGTCCATTTTTATAGTATAGTTACTTAGGCTTGAGTAGGATAAAATTTCTAAGTGTTTTGGCTCAAGAAAGGACTGAAGATCTGAACCATACGGTCGACTACACAGTTGACCGCACAGCTCAAAAGCTTACTTCAGTAAACATTTCATGTGGTCGACCGCATAGAGCATGGCAAACCGCATAGCTAGCAGACCGCATAGCTGGCAAACCGCATAGCATGCCAGACCGCATAGCATGCCAGACCGCATAGACCATGGCTGACCGCACATCATCTAATCCTTAGCCAATGAAGATTTAAGATTTGTTCGTGGTGTAATTGACTCTGACCACAACTCGGAGTTAACTCAGAGAATTATACCATTGCAGAGTTCACTCAGAGAATTTCAAATTAGTGACAGCTGTGATCTATCGTACAAGGGACACGCCAGTACACCACCTTGCCACTAACTTTGCAACATGAAGACAAAAAGGAAATGTGATCCAATCAGACATCAACAACACATTGTCCTTGAAGCTTTCCCAGCAAGAAATTCCAACGGCTACTTTATTTCCAAGGCTATAAATAGACCTTGTGATCAAGCCCGAAGATTTGCTAGAGTGCTAGAGATTTGCTGGAGACGTTATATTCCTCAAGAAGTGTTGAAGCTCAACATCTCCAGAATCATTTGAATCTTCAAACACTTCTTCATCTTCAAATCTTTCAAGAATATCACTTACGCAGAAATCTCTCAAGCCCTGTAACCACTTCCAGATTCATCAAGCTCTATCTCTTATATTATAAAGAGCTCTTGAATCTTTCATACACACACATACACTGGTTATAGTCTAGGATTATAGCATTCATAGAAAAGATAGTTAGATTTGAGATTGATTCTCATATTTGTATTCCTCTGTAACGGCTACTCAATATCTAATATACTATCTCCATTAGAAATCCAAGACTAACCATCTTGGTAGAGGACGTAGATCATTTACGATTGAACCTCTCCAAATATCTTGTCAAACACTTTCTGCACTTTACTTTATTTACTCTTTAAGTTCTTGTTGTTTCTTGTGTTTGATCTTCATAGTTATCTAACCGCACTTCGAATTGTGTTTATAGTATAAATCTGCCTTAGCATATTTTCAACCTTGCGGTCGACCACACTTTCCCTTTTGCGGTCGACCACACTTATTTTCACTACTACACTTTTGTACTTATAAATCTTCCTTAGCATATTTTCAACCTTGCGGTCGACCATACTTTCCCATTTGCGGTCGACCACACTCATTTTCACTACCAAGCTTGTGTTTATAGTATAAATATGCCTTAGCATATTTTCAACCTTCCGGTCGACCACACTTTCCCTTTTGCGGTCGGCCACACTCATTTTCACTACTAAGATTTTGTACTTAGAAACTTCCGTTGTGCATTTTACTATCTTGATAGTTGGTTTTTACTTGACCACACTTTCATCTTAGTAAGCCAAGGTTGAATTTTTAAAAAGAGTAGAAAAATTTTATGCAGATATTCACCCCCTTAAATGTTTTTTATACTCTTGTTGCACCTTTGGGACCAACAAGTGGTATCAGAGCAAACACCTTTATAAAACTATTCTTAGTTTTTCAAGCTTAACAACTTGGGTGCTGATTCATCATGGCAACTTCAAAAGCTATGGCAATGATTAACTATTCACACATTCCTATGTTAGATGAAGATCACTTGGATATCTAGAAAGCTCACTTGTTGATTCATTTAGAGTCAATAGATGAAAGGTTGGCTGATTGTGTAACCGATGGACCTTTTGTACCAATGAAGGCCAATCCAGATGCAACTACCAATGCTGAAATTCCTGAAGTCAAAAAGCTTAAGTCAGAATGGACTGACGAAGAAAGAAAATATGTTGCATTGGATAGCAAAGCCAGACACATCATTTCTGGAACCTTATCAGTATCCACCTATCAGAAGGTTATCAAATGCACGACCGCAAAGCAGATGTGGGATGTTATTGAAAGCTACTTTGAAGGTGATGATCTATGTAAGGAGAACAAGAATTTCGAAGTTGAAAGGAGATACAACAGCTTTACAAGATGACCGAATGAATCTCTACGTCAAACCTACGACCGCTAAGTTGAGGTAGTAAATGCTTGCTTGTCTCTTGGTAAAGTGTTAACCGATAAAGAAATTAACATGACATTCCTAGCTGCTTTGGGATCCAAATGGATGCACAAAGCTACTTCCCTCGAAGCAAAAAACATTTGAATACTTGGACTCTTAGTAACTTGTATGAAAATCTTAAAGTTTATGAGTTAAAATTACAACATATTGAAGAGGTTGAAGGGAAGGGAAAATCAGTTTCTATGTCTGTTGTTGATCATGTGGAGAAACCTTCAATACCTACCTCAGATCCTAGTATTTCAACTTCTTCTCTCATCGATATGGATGACGAGGATTTTGCCATGTTTGTAAAACGTTTTCAAAAATTTCATAAAAATTAAAAATCGTTTTCAAAAGGTAAACCTCCAGCAACATCTTCTAGGGTGAGTGACCCAAAGAAAAAGGGTGACCTTGTTTGCTACAATTGTAGAAAGCCCGGTCATTTTGCTTCGGAGTGTCCTCAATCCAAATATGAATATTTGAAAAAGAAAACATCCCCTTCGAAATTTTCTCGATGAAAGGGGATGGTTGCTGAAGAAGAAGAGAATTCAAAAGAACCTTGCTACTTGGATCGAAACTGATTCTGATGAAGAAGGCGATGAGAGTACCGAAGAGGTAAATCACTGCCTCTTTGCTGAGGATGCTTCTAGTGATTTAGAAGATGAAGTTTACGATGAGTCACCCAAAAAGAGGAATGAGGTGGTTTCTAAGAAAACCAAGAATGTGGCTGGTAGTGAGGACTATATCAACTTTGAACTCACTCCATGCTACAAAATTGGTAATTGCTCATTTTCTCGCCCCATCTTTCCATCCAAAAATGAAACACCTTCAAAAGTTAAGTCAACACCAAGGGTTTCAAAAAGGGTCAATGAGATTTCTCCTATGGAACAAGAAGAGATATTTAAAAAGGCATAAGTGATGATCCAAAGGTTTGAAAATGTTAAGAAAGCCCTATCACTATCAACTGATGAAATTTCTCAACTCAAGACGGAGAAAAGTGTGCTAAAATCTGAAATCAAACTTTTGAAAGAAAAAGTCAGAAGCATGACTCCTCTTACTGAATCAAATATCACTCTTGAAACTAAAATTGCTGCACTCAAAATTAGAAATGAAGACTTGGTTGCTCAAAACACTGATCTCCAAAAAGTGATTGATGAGTGGACCAAATCTCGTGTCACTATGAATCAAATACTAGAATCCCAAAAGTCTAGTGGAGATAAAGAAGGCTTGGGATTCCAAACTAGTAACAATTTTAAGTATGTCTCTTGCTGTGAAAAGAGTGAAAAATTTTCTGATCAAACTCATGAAAATCCTAAGGTGAAGCAATCTTATTCAAAGGGTAAAGGACAGGAACCAAAGGCTAAACTTAACTTCCATTATGTCTACCCCAAGAATCACACTGGGAATAATTCCAAGATGAAAGAAAAGGAAAAAGAGGAAAAAGGCCATCATGAAAATCATCATGTGGTCAACCACACCACACCTCCGACCACATATCGAGCTTCCACAAGCAAGGCAAGTGCTCCAAGGAAATCTGTGGTCAACCACAGATGTGAAAGCCAAAACCTCTGGCCCAGTTAAAGATGTGAAACCTAAAGCTAGTAAAGAGTTTATCAAAACTCAGTGTGGTAGTGGTTTTCAACATTGTTCTGCGTGTGATGGTTATGGTCACTTGGTTTCAGAATGCCTTTTGAGATTCACACCCAATGCTAGAAGACATAACCCGCATTCGATCAAACAGGTGTAGGTTGTGTAAGTACCCAAATCCGGATCGTTACAATCCGTTAACTCACACTTTCCAAGTTAACGAGAATCTGTTAACTCACTTTCAAGTTAATGAGACTTTCCAGGACTGCCCCGTGCATCCAAAATCCAAAGTATACTCAACTCACGATCGCACACGTGAAAGTACCACTTTTCCAGAAACATGCAGTTTCTGGGACTTTCCGAGACTGTTCAGACATTTTCTCGGACAGTTATTTAGAAAACAGTCAAAACCCGAATTAACGGAGCAAAAATCCTAACTTAGTGACTAAGCTTGGACACTTGGCAAACATGCAAGCCTCCCCAAATCAACAACAATCAGATTCAAGGCTGAAAAGACTAAAATGCCCTCAAATTGAGTGACTGGCCGGATGGCCTGTTCTTCAAGATTAATCAATCAGTCTCAGCAATCTCCAAAATACCCAAGAGATCCCTGAAATTGAGGATATGGCCGGACGGCCTATTCTTCAGTTTCACCCCATATAAATATCGTCCCTCCACTTCAGTAAAAAAGGCCTAAAAATACTCACTCTCCCCTAAAACAGCTCGGTTCCAGCAACCAAACACCCTCTCGAGCCCTGAAAATGCCTCAATTTGCGTGAAAACCACATTTTTCAAGCCAAGCACGAGTCACATGTCCAAAAACCTTTCAAACACCTTTTCGTATCCCGTATATGTCCTCCCGAGCAAAAGAGTCAACATCTAGCCATTGGTAACACTCTCACTCTCAAACTTCGCTTCACCTCATTTTATGCGTTATACGCTACTTTCGATCCGATCAAAGTTTCCAAAATGTAGACGAAACGCCATCTACGGGTCTCGATACGTTTTAGTCCTCTATCATCTTTTCTCCCTTGAGAGAAGTAATTTAGGGTTAAAACAGAGATCGAGCCTCGTTTTTACTTTTATGTCATTAACCGTCCGAACCGTTCGGTTCGTCGATCGCACTTTTACCGTCCGGATCGTTTGATCCGTTGATTGCTATTTACCGTCCGAATCGTTTGATCCGTTGATATTGCTATTTACTTTACGTACCTTTACAGTCCGAACCGTTAGGTTCATCGATTCACACTTTTACCGTCCGAATCGTTCGATCTGTTGATACCGTCAATTTCTATACTGTCATTTACAAGTCCAAACCGTTTGGTTTGTTGATAGTATTTACTTTCAAACGTCCGAGTCACAAAATTACTTGTCGATCACTTCTTACTTGCCGTTGTTTTCATCAAAAAGGGGTAACATCATAATGCCCGGTTCAAAACCAAAGTTTGTCATTCAAACTCCCTTTTCAAACTCCCTCAAAATCAAAGGTTTGCCACGCAAAACTCCTTTTCAAAATCAACGTTTGTCATTCAAATCATGATTAAAGTTTGTCATTGAAACTCATTTTCAAATGTAACACGAACACACACACACACACACACACTTTTCGAGATATGTATAAAGACTCGTCATGTGAGGCATTTCGGGTGATCTCCACATACTTTTCCCGAAACGTAACCTGACCTCCGAACCTAACAATCTCTATTCAAACAACCTTTTCCTAACTTTTGGCTCCCATTCAAAACGACCTACTTTTCAAACAGTCTTTTCCAATGTTTTGGCTCCCAATCAAAACGACCTCCTTTTCAAACTAGCCTTTTTCAAAGTTTAGGCTCATAATACAAAACAGCGTGGCGACTCTCTTTTCAGTGAAGTCTCAAAAACCACTCGCCGCATCCGCGCGATCCGGGTAATTTCAGTTTGCGACTCTGCTGGGGATTAACATGTTTTTTCAAAACTGCCTTTGTTTTAAAAACATTCTGTGGGTCAAAATTTCATTTACCCTTCCTCGTTTTTGTGTGCGCGTGTATTTTCTTGCTACCGCGTGTTACTTCTTTTTTTCTTTTTTTTTTAAAAAGGAAATTTCAAACAGCTCCGATTTTCAGAGCATTGGAATGTTTTCAAAAAAAAAAGATGTTGCTTTTTCATCTCTTTCAAAATCATAACATGTTCGTGCATATTCATTCATATTTGATTTCTGTGCAATAATCAGAACTGCTCATAAATTCGTTAAAACTCATTCTGAAAATCTCCATTTTACTCAGAAAAAGAATTTAGTGACCGCACACTACACGCACTGCTCCCTCGGTACACCGCACACGGCGCACTTGTTGCCTCGGTACACTGCACACTACAACCCTTAACCCGAGGTGACCATTCAGTTGCAGTTTGATTGGCCTTCCTATGCCTTTAGAGCGCGCATGGGGTCATCCCAAACAGCCCATCCTAGCCCGTGTAACCATGCACCCTTTGTGTCACACTTTGTCCAAGACCTTGGTTGGTTTTTGGCTTAGTTCATGTCATAAAGCCTAAGTGTATGCTTTTACACCGATCTCCCTCACAAGTCAAACTTAAAAGTTGAGATCAAAGGTCGTTTCTCGACCCGAAGTCTTAGCTTTTTAGCTTTGACTTTGACGCAGAACCGTGTTAAAAACATACCCGAAGGTTCAATGTGACGCAGTGTCATCAAACCCTCAACGTATGAACCATACCAGCCACGACTTGGCCTACGCCAAAAGCTAAGGCCCCTCGCGAAAGCTAGTCAAGAGAGGTCATGCCGAAATTTTGGCACGATTTCTGCCTTAATCTAATGATGTTGACTTCGACCGTTACCCGTATGGCATATGCGTTAAAAGTTTACATGACCGGCTAGCCTTAAGTTCACTTTTCCCTTTGTCGGTGGAATCCGCTTGCCCTATAGGACCCTCGCTCGGGATTGTCCGTCCCGGGAAGATGATTTACAGGTGAAAAACGAGGGGCTTATAGACATAGTGCCGGGATCCACTGATCCAACACCTAGGTTAGTTGCGAAAAAGAAGAGCAATCTTTTCCAACCAATTAGGGCTCTGAGAAAACGCATTTTAAGTAAACTTAAGTGGTAACTGCACGTTGCACAAGCCCAAATCCTTGATCCAAATACCCCTTCCGAAACCTAAGCCATACCTTTCGTTCCCTGCATCGAACAAACAGTGGTTCAGAATTTCGTGTAAGCGCCTTGCCAAAATTACAGTTACGGCAGCATCAGACAGTTCCTCAGTTCCTACAGCCAGACTCTCCGACATGTCAGACTCACCGAAAAATCGTGACGGGAACGGAACCCCGCCACCGGTAAATAACATGACACTGGAAGAAGCCATCTTGTCCTGTTAGGTTCACAAGAAACAGAAAGAGGATCAACAGAATTTTGTGGTACAACTTCTGAATGAGCGAGGTATAGTAGCTATCCCCCAGCTAGATGGTACTTTCGTTCTAATTGAGGACGACGATCCTCCCCGATCAGCTCCCCAAACCTTCAACCAGGTTCCTCCACCACCAAGCTACGGGAATCCTTCAAATCAAGGAAACAGCCGGCCGAAGCTTTATATTGCCACTTCTTAAGGCGCCCCTATCATATACGACCAAGCCGGTTCTACCCCCATCACTCAATACAACCAGCGCAACATTGGACCATCTCAAACAAATCCTAACATCCTCCAGTATCCTCCCGGGTTCAACCCGTTACCTATATATGCACCTCAAAATAACGGGACAAAACCCTGATACACCCCAGAAAAGGCCACCATATATCCACATATATCAAGCCTTCCACCGTCAATTACTGCCTCTCTGATAGCAGCACCCGACCCTGAGCCTCAAAGTCCACCATTGGACCCATGGCCTGGATGGTCGAACAAATGAAGAATCTGAAAGCCAGCATGGGCAGCTCAAAGAAAGAAACACTCAGATCTACAAATCCGGGAATGGTCACATCTCTCCCTGCCAAGTTCAGAATGCCAGAAATGGACAGATTTTACGAGACAGAATGCCCTCAGACACATGTTGACAATTATGTTCTCGGCATGATAGCAAAAGGAGCAACCCTCCAGGAAATGGCCGACCATTTCCAGTACACTCTCAAGAGTTCAACATTACGGCGGTTCCTAAGGGTCAAGCCCGAAGATAGCCATACTTGGTATCAGATCAACAACATCTTCCTTGAACGGTACCGGTCTAACCTGGAATGGGAAACAAGTCGTGAGGACTTAATCACCACCGAACAGAAGGCCGATGAAAGTGTTGGGGAGTTCTACAAAAGGTGGAGCTGGAAACTCTCCGAAATCAAGGAGCCACTCTCCAAAGACAAACAGATGTAGATCTTCAAGTCCTCCTTGAGGCCATCCATCAGAATGCTCATCAGCCACCACTTCTTCCTAGATCTCCGAGCCATGGTCAATGCGGGTACCCAGTTCGAGAAGGACCTAAAAGAGAAGATGGCTACAGTTCTGTCTTACAAATACAGAGCAACAACTGCATTCAACCCTGCACCGTCCCTCGGCAAAGGAAAAGACACTTTTGTCAACCACATCAATCAGGGACATCAGTTAAGCAACGGGAGCACAACCCTGCAAAGAAAAGACTTTTCCAGGAAGCAACCTTCCATACTCCTCGACAAGCTAGATATGCCTCTGAGCAAGCGAATGTACGCTCGCCGAAAATAATATTTCGAAAATGAGAGTCGCCACGCCGTTTTAAAGCAAACATTGAAAACCTTTTTGAGAAGAGAAAATGGGTTCGGGGGGTCAGGTTACATGTTGGGAAGAACCGAGAGTTTACCCAACCCCCCTCGTTCATAAACGAGTCTTTCTATGTTCAACATCCAAAAACATTCAAACGTGTGTGCAATTTGTGTGAGACGAGATATGTGATAAAATGCACTTTAATGCTTTGTTTTATTGCTCAACTGAAGAAATTACATCTTGTGAACCATTTATCAGGGGAGGACACGTCCCAATCACAGATCTCAGGAACAGATTACAACTGAAACAGGGATTTCTGCAAAGGGCTACTTGTGTCGCATGACACAGGACTACACATGTCCAGTTGTGTCGAGTGACACAGGTTACCAATCTGCAGGAACCTTACAATTTGAAATACAGAATGAACAGATATCCAATCAGGTCGAACTACAACACCAATTTAACTCAGAAGACAATGAATCCACCACGAATCGACCAAGGGGTGTGGATATGGAGAGATCCACACTCCCTTACCAAACAAGCCGAAGTTGCAATAAGATCAAACCATAAACAATGAAATTATATCAAACAACTAGAATTAAACAGAGAGATGGCGATTGTGACTTGATAATCAGAGCAGATGGAGCTTGATTATCAAGTCAATGAACAGAGATTACTATGAATTATGCAATGAACAAATAGATAAGAGAGATATGAGGGAAGGGATTCGTTACCCTTGTAGATCCACGATTCTACACTATCTTCAGTGTAGAATCCTTCAAAGTAGCTTCAAATGGTGGATTCGAATCTCAGGTTGAGTAGCTTGGATGTTGCAAGTATGTGTGTGAGTGTGTGTTGAATGGATGAATGAATTGTGTATGAAGGATGAGAGAATTGGAAGGAATTGGTGTGTGTTATGTGGGTTTTGGGAGAGAGAGAGACTTCTGGGCATATTTTGGCAGGGTAACAGTAGGGAGCTGGAAAAGGGATCCAGATATGAGAGGGGTAGGGTCTTATTTATAGGCTGCTGATGATGGGTGAGTTGTGTCACACGACCTTCTGCTTCCATTTTCCATGGCTCGAGATGTCGCACGACTAAGCAAGCCAATAACCGTTTCTGGCGCCAAAACCTGGTTCTGGAACATTCCAGGTTAATTCCCAATAAGTCCAAAATGAATAATACCTTATAGGTCCTTTTGCCTGAGAAAAATACTTAAAAGTACTTCCTTCGCAAGAAACTTATAAAAAGTTTCCGGAAGTCTCGAAATGGACCGGGAATTTACCAAAATGCCCCTTAGTGCAATTTTATCATATTAAAATGCACCTATAAAGGATCGCGAATTGGATTGGCGTACTCACAGAGCCCCTCGGCAACATCACTTATGGAAAAAGTGAGGTTGTCGACAAGAAGGACCCAATCCCAATGAGCGGCTGGGGATATGGCGGATTGTGGAAAAATGATTGATGAGATCGGATGGCTGGACCTTTTGAGAAAGGATTCCTACGTATCCCAGGTGGGAATCAAGCCGATTGTAGTTCGAAGATTGACTGTTAGGGGAGTCACCCGAAGATTCGACTGTCCGGGGAGTCACCCAAAGATTTGACTGTTCGAGGAGTCACCCAAAGATTCGACTGTTCGGGGAGTCACCCAAAGATTTGACTGTCCGGGGAGTCACCCAAAGATTTGACTATCCGGGGAGTCACCCAAAGATTTGTTGATGCTTTTAGGAAAGTAATTGACTGAGATATGCTTTCATACCTGTGCTGTGCTTACCTGTAGCTGCCGGAGGGACTGAGGCTACGGCTGGTGATCGTGGAGGGATGTAGCTGCCGGAGGGTCTTAGGCTACAATTACTAATGATCGTGACTGCCGGAAGGACTTAGACCAATGTTGTCGCGAAGTTGTGGAAAAACTGTAGCTGCAAAGGAACTTAGGCTACTGTTTGTTGATGATGAAAGGTAGCTGCCAGGGGACTTAGGCTACTGATTGTTGATGATGAAAGGTAGCTGCCAGGGGACTTAGGCTACGACTGATGATGATGAAGAGCTGTTGGATTGCCGTTCACGGGACGGTCTTTGTTGATGATTTACCATCCAACAAGGGGACTTTGATGACGATCTTTCGTCCAACATGGGAATTTGATAATGACTCTCCATCCAACACGGGAATTTGATGATGATCTTCCGTCCAACACGGGAATTTGGTGATGATCTTCCGTCCAACACGGGCTCTTGGTGAAGAATCTCCGTCCAACACGGGGATCTGATGATAAACCTCCATCCAACACGGGAATTTGATGATGATCTTCCGTCCAACATGGGAATTTGATGATGATCTTCCATCGAACGCAGGAATTTGATGATGATCTTCCGTCCTACATGGGAATTTGGTGAAGAATCTCCGTCCAACACGGGATATTGATGATGATTCACCGTCCAACACGGGCAATCGATGATGATCTTCCGTCCAACACGGGAATACGATGAATCTCCATCCAACATAGGAATCTGATGATGAGCCTCTGTCCAACACGGGAATTGATGATAAGCATCCGTCCAACACGGGAATCTGATGATAAGCCTCCGTCCAACACGAGAATTGATGATAAGCATCCATCCAACACGGGAATTGATGATAAGCATCCGTCCAACACGGGAATCTGATGATAAGCCTCCGTCTAACATGGGAATCGATGATAAGCATCCATCCAACAAAGGAATCTGATGATAAGCATCCGTCCAACACGGGAATTGATGATAAGCATCCGTCCAACACGGGAATTGATGATAATTTGCCGTGTCAGATGGACTCTGTTGATGATTCAGCCTAGCAGAACTGGCTTTTGACGATGATTTGCTGAAGCTGATGAGCACTATTGCTTGGAGATTGAGGCAGGCTCTCTTTTAGACGATATTGATGAATCTGAAGATGATAAAGGCATAAAATGCCACCTGTAGGAATTGAATTCTTTGTCTAGATTATGATTTGAGGAGCAACTCCTATGATCAGATTGTGATCAACTGATTATTGTACCATGTGGGGGGAAAACACAACACTCTCGGCACTTTGCATTATTTGATTTGAACTTTTGCTTATGTATTATTATCTTTTATCGCACGAGTCCATCTCGGCTAGGAATGAAAATGGAGTGAGAATTTTGCATGGTTTGATGAGCAGATATGTATATGTAGCAAATGATGGATTGTGTATGAGATAAATGTGTTTATGTATGATGATGAATGGATTGATTGTGTATAAGGATGTATGTGGTGGAGTGAACCCTCTCCCATGAGGTTGGGAAATGCATGAGTGATAATTGAGGAATGTATGGATGACATGATTGCAGCCTAGGCAAGTCGGGGATTCTCCCGGGAGTACAGATTGCAGCAGGTTGATTGTTGCTGATAAGATCAAAGGTGTATCGTGCGCCTGAGATGGCAAGTAGCAGAGAAAGTGCAGAGAATGCCTTGGCCCTGAAGAGATGACTAGGCAAAGCCCCAGTTGATAATGCAAGGCAAACCCGGAGGGAATTCTGGTAAGGAAAGCCCGAGAGAATAGCTTAGCAAAGCCCCAGCTTGGAGAGATCCAATGTAGCCCTATTGCAGATAGAGTCATCTTGTGGCCAAGGAGGCAACCCATCATTTCAAAATATAGTCAACCAGTCATTGGACAAGACTCCGAAACGTATACGTGTAGGAACGCATCTTTTGAAAGGTGGGAATGAATCCCGATTTTGTGACACACTCACTTTTAGGTTTGACTCTTTTGAGAGAGTATAAACATGACACGGTGTGGAAAAGTGTATGGCAGCCCCTGCTGACCGAAAGACAGTGTTTGGCTCTATATTCCTAGAATGGAGAGAGAGAAGACTTGTTGAGACATTTGAAAACTTGTCTTATACATGATGATCACAAGGCTGCTTTAAAACCCTTTATTGAAGTTCGGGTTACTCAACCGTTAATCCTTATGTGAACAAATATTTTTTATTAATCACAAGGAGAAAACCAACTGATATCTAGAATCAAACTTCGAAAGAGTATCTGTGTATGAGGACGGCCCTTGACAAGACCAGATTTTCTGAGATGTGAATGTATTTGTGATCGGACCATTTCTGGTTGCCTACATTCCCCTCCTTAGGAGGAGCTCAGGTCACCGTAGTTCGGGCTTATCCCGATTGAAAGGAATGCAAAAATTCGAGATTTTGAGGACCTTTAAGGATTGGAGAGTTAAGGCACATGTCTCTTCGGAGTGTCAATGAAAGACCCAGATGCGAAGCCCCAATGAGGCATCCACGGAAAGTGTTTGTGGAGGAGAAATGAAATATGCTCACATGAAATGTCAAAGGGAAGGATTGAATCTGTAGAGTCTTTGATTGATGATCTTTTGAGCCGAGATGGATTTGGCTCCGATTTAAGCAAGCAATGAAGCATTAATATGATTTAGATCTCGAAGATATTAGAATGAAATTGATATCTAGTAGGAACTGTAGCTGGGTTTCTGGGTTTCGACCGGCCATCGGGTGATTGGGAATATTGTTTACATCATGAACTCTTAAGATGAGAGGTCGGCTGGGCTTTTTGCTGACTGAACCTCTGAAGATGAGAGGTTGGCTTTCAAGGATGTGTTTGGGATTTCTAAGGCGAGGAAATCTGTGATTGCATCTTCATTGCCTCTAAGAATGAGAGGTCAATCTTGACTTTGGCCAAAGGCAAGGGTAATGCTAATGGGAATATCCTCTAAAATCGAGAGGAAGGTTTGGGATTGATCAAGGTAATGGTGGAGGGAAATACAAGCTATCGAGAACTTTTGTGAACTTGTGAGGGTTCGGGCTCCTTTTGAACATTGGAGAGCTTCTTGAGAAGTCGGGGACTTTTGCTGAATTGTTAGGATTTAGAATCCTTCTTTTGATAACCTGGAAGGCCTCTTGAGGAGTTGAGGATTATCTTTGTCCTTCCTTCATGACTTGAGTATTTTACGCACCGCCGATTCTCGAAGCTAACTTTTTTGCATTGCTTGGACTTCTCTTAGCACGGAGCAAAGATGATAGCTAAACGGGGTTTCAAAACACGCCAATCTTGAAATGAAAGGGTATTGTTTAGTGAGGGTGAGGTAACGGCTTCCCTAGGGTGAAAGGCTTCAACTGCAATCCCTATCGGATGACCTAAACGAGATTAAGGCTTCATTGCTTGCTTAAGCTTAATTGAGAAAGATTCATGAAAATTCTTGATCAACGCGATGCTGAGTATGATGAAAGAGATGTGAGCACATGAGATGCGAGATGGGGAGTTGATGAGCCCCAATTTGAGAAAGATATCAATATATTTTCTCACTCCGATTAATTTAAATATTAACCATTTCAATGCATTAGTGATTGAGCAGCACAAGTGATCATGTAGAATAAAACCATTTCAATTAAGTGTAATATAGGTGTGCAAGTGATGTCTCGAGTCTAGCAAGAAAAGAAACAAAGATTTTTATTACTGCAAAGCAAAAACTGGTCCAACTTGGAC
Source organism: Adenophora triphylla var. japonica (assembly GCA_022495995.1). Taxonomy (NCBI): domain Eukaryota; kingdom Viridiplantae; phylum Streptophyta; class Magnoliopsida; order Asterales; family Campanulaceae; genus Adenophora; species Adenophora triphylla. The sequence goes on from JAFEMH010002994.1 coordinate 86,654, forward strand.
TTGACAGACTCGATGCCCGAAAGGGACATTCTAGATCCTACGAAGACTGATTGACTGCATCCACTTCGGATGGAAGGAAGAGCATCGTTGACATTGATGGGGTGAGGAGCCTTCTCAAACTTTCTGTCATTCATAAGTCGTCTTCCTTAGCTTTAGCAATCTGAGCAAGCAACCGGGCCTCCCACTCGCAAAGAAAAGCGGCTTCAAGGGTAGTTCGCAACTTTCGATGGACACACCATTTGCACTCTGCTGACCCATGGGATACGAACTTCCAGACTGGTGGGCCATAATCTTCTCTGCACCAAACATCTCGGATACTGAATCAGATAAACAACTGCTCGGACACTTGAACAGCTTCCGCCTCGGGGATATGGACCAATCGAACGCCGGGCACAGGAGCACACACCCAACTTGCCATAATTGCAGAGGTGGATAGGGGTTGATAAGGTGGTAGAGGAAAGGACCTTGAGAAGATATGGGAGAGGGAAAAATATGGAAGGAGATGGACTCATGCAACATCTTATTAATGTTCAAGTAGAAATCAGTGTCTTTTAAATCCTAGGAACGGTTGGAAAAGGATAAACCTTTATTCTCGCAATCTAAACCTCGGGGGAACCTAGGGACACAACATCCAAAAAAATACACCAAATGTATTGATTAAAAATTAATAATAGGCAATAATACCTAAATAAAACCGAAGCATTTATGGGACGGACGAGCAATCCCAATTTCTGGAGAAATTTGGGCAGCATGACGGGTATTCCTGAAGAATTTCAAGGAAAAATCCGGCATGACCTCTCGTCGGTGCACGTTGACAATGCGGCACAATCTCTCGTTAGAACAAGTTCTGAGAGCGACATGTCCATACGTAAAACCATGTTGCAATGGCAACATGCCCACACGTGCTAGGTTTTGAGATAGGTATGAAAGTCTATTATACATTTTGAAACAATTCATTTTTAGTGTATTTTTGAAAATGTTGTGTCAAAAACCAACCGTCGGGTAAGATTAAAAGTGTGGCTCCACCTATGATGCGCTAGGGGGTAGGATTGATTTCAGGCGCTCAAGCGTAGGCGAATTACATGGTCATCCACGATGCCGTCAATCGCACCAAATGGGTTCTAGATCTATGTGACGTAGTGTGAGGGTGACTAAATTCCTTTATTTGCGAATGATTTTTTTGTATTTTTGTATTGTTTTATTTTTTATTTGAAAAGGGGGGGGGACAAAAGAAAAAAACAAACACACTAAAACACCACAGAGCACAATAATCAAAATGATCAATAATTTGATCATGGGAATTGCCCACACTCACTACCTGTACCAAGATTCAACACCTGCAAAGTGGCCACTTCTGTCGCACTACACAGGACTGAAATGGCAAGTTCTGCCGCGTGACAGAAGGAGCCATTTCCAGAATCTGAATAAAAGAAACAGAACCAGCCCCAGCCTCCAAGCCCAATGCAATAGCTCAACAATCAAGCCCCAGCACAACAAACGTGGGAAGCAAGGAAGGGAAGGCAAACCACAAAGTATTAATATGCAAATATCACACAATATCACGCACAATGCACACACAAATGAATGAGATGGATGTTTAAATAAGACCGAAAGTTTGACCAACTTTTGAAAATAGGTTTCAAGTCCCCAGCAGAGTCGCCACTGAATGTACGCTCGCCGAAAATAATATTTCGAAAATGAGAGTCGCCACGCCGTTTTAAAGGAAACATTGAAAACCTTTTTGAAAATAGAAAATGGGTTCGGGGGTCAGGTTACGTGTTGGGAAGAACCGAGAGTTCACCCAACACGCCTCGTTCGTAAACGAGTCTTTCTATGTTCAACATCCAAAAACATTCAAACGTGTGTGCAATTTGTGTGAGACGAGATATGTGATAAAATGCACTTTAATGCTTTGTTTTATTGATCAACTGAAGAAATTACATCTTGTGAACCATTTATCAGGGGAGGCCACGTCCCAATCACAGATATCAGGAGCAGATTACAAATGAAACAGGGATTTCTGCAAAGGGCTACTTGTGTCGAGTGACACAGGACTCCACATGTCCAGTTGTGTCGCGTGACACATGTTACCGATCTGCAGGAACCTTACAATTTGAAATACATAATGAACATATATCCAATCAGGTCGAACTACAACACCAATTTAACTCAGAAGTCAATGAATCCACCACGAATCGACTAAGGGGGTGTGGATATGGAGAGATCCATACTCCCTTGGCAAAGAAGCCGAAGTTGCAATAAGATCAAACCATAAATAATGAAATTATATCAAACAACTTGAATTAAACAGAGAGATGGTGATTGTGACTTGATAATCAGAGCAGATGGAGCTTGATTATCAAGTCAATGAACAGAGATTACTATGAATTATGCAATAAACAAATAGATAAGAGAGATATGAGGGAAGGGATTCGTTACCCTTGTAGATCCACGATTCTACACTATGTTCAGTGTAGAATCCTTTAAAGCAGCTTCAAATGGTGGATTCGAATCTCAGGTTGAGTAGCTTGGATGTTGCAAGTATGTGTGTGAGTGTGTGTTGAATGGATGAATGAATTGTGTATGAAGGATGAGAGAATTGGAAGGAATTGGTGTGTGTTGTGTGGGTTTTGGGAGAGAGAGAGAGAGACTTCTGGGAATATTTTGGCAGGGTAACAGTAGGGAGCTGGAAAAGGGATCAATATATGAGAGGGGAGGGTCTTATTTATAGGCTGCTGATGATGGGTGAGTTGTGTCGCACGACCTTCTGCTTCCATTTTCCATGGCTCGAGATGTCGCATGACTAAGCAAGCCAATAACCGTTTCTGGCGCCAAAACCTGGTTCTGGAACATTCCAGGTTAATTCCCAATAAGTCTAAAATGAATAATACCGTATAGGTCCTTTTGCCTGAGAAAAATACTTAAAAGTGCTTCCTTCGCAAGAAACTTATAAAAAGTTTCCGAAAGACTCGGAATGGACCGAGAATTTACCAAAATGCCCCTTAGTGCAATTTTATCATATTAAAATGCACCTATAAAGGATCGCGAATTGGATTGGCGTACTCACAGCAAGATGCTGGAGGGGCTAGTCAAAGAAGGCCTACTCAAGCCTGTTGTAAACTACAAAATAAAGAATCCTGCAGCCAATGCCGACAGAAGCAAGTACTACACCTTCCATCAATACCATGGGCACACAACTGACAACTGCCTCGGGTTGCGGTATGTGATCTAGAAACTGATAGAAGAAGAAAAGTTGGAGCATCCCCGTGGACCTAATACACTCGAGAACCCTTTTCCAAACAACAACAGTGTAAACTCCATCGAGCGGGTGCCAAAGAAGACTGCTGCAGAGCCAGTTCCTCCACCTCTTCCAGTCAAGCCCTCATCAGATGTTCACATATGGTATGACGTATGTGACTGCTCAGAATGCCTTGAATATGAGTTCCAGGACATGATCAAGGATGATTCTCCCAGAAAGGAGAAGAAACAGTCTTCTCAGCTGAAATTTAAGGAGAGATTCGAAGCTGGAGACACCAGCGTGGGTACACTCGGAGAGCCCTCTAGGAAGTTCGATTACTATGTACTCTACTCCAGTAAGTCTTCCCTTCCTTCAAGCAGCACAACTTCAGAATAGACAGGGGTGGAAAAGCCGAAATATCCTGCTGACACCAAAGTTCCGACCTCAGAACACAAGAAGGTCTCAAATACCGGCAACCCTACTTCCAGCAAGAAACATAATCCCCAGAAGGATCAGCCAAAGTTCAGAGGACGGCCGGAAAAGAAAAGTCAAAGCCAACCGAGCACTCGCACTCAATCAATGTGCTGACAAAGGGAGGCCACCGCCACAAGCTACCTCAATGCAATACCGAGGCACCACCAAAACCTCTACCTCTTAAGAGAAACATAGGAAATGGATGGCTCGATGACTCTCCCTCTCCAGAAAGAGATCAAATCTACGATTCCAGACTGTACGGCAGCATGCTCACATTCTGTGATGAAGACCTACCGAAAGGGGTTACAGAACACAATGAAGCTTTGCATATCACCGTTCGGCTCAACACTATCTCCCTTCTTGGAGTCCTGGTAGACAACGGAGCAGCAGTCAACGTCCTTCCCCTCAGCGTGATGCGAGCCTTACGCATCAATGAAGGACATATGACTCCATATGCCCAAACTATCAAAGCATACGACATCACCTCTCGTCCTATCCTGGGGACTGTGACTTTGGAACTCTGGTTCAAAGCACAAATGGTGCCGGTGAAGTTCCAAGTGATGGACATTCCGTCTGAATCCATCTGAGTCCGAAGGATCCAAATACGTCAACGCCCTCAAGCACGAGGATCCTGGAGCTATCAGATTCATCAGGTTAAATTGCCGTTTTCGAGACTTGAATCCAGAATGGAAAGAAACATTGGACACCGCAATGACACAGGGACACATACCCCTCATCTCCAATTGAAAGTTCGTAAGCATCCTTTGAACAAACTTTCTGGCCCGACCAGATGAAGAAATCTTCACAATAAAGGTCAACAGACACCGTCACACTCGTGAAGAATACATGGCAGTTGTCTCGGATGTTTTACACATGGAATTTCCCATCTAGCCCTCTGCTCAAGTAGAGGACATGAAGTTTTTCTAGCAGTACCAGCTTCATAATAGGGCATGAGACGTCCTTAATTCTGGGTTGAACCATCAGGCAGAGATGAGTCAGAATTCTCCGGGGTAGAAGACGCGACAGATCAGCAGGAAGACTTTTGCGTGAATATGCTCAGATTCGAGGATGACACCAGTTCAGATGAGGTCACCTATGATGAAGGTCCAAACACCATGGAAATCATCAAACTTAATGTCCAGTACAAACAGTTATTCGGCGAGTGGAAATAAATGGTTGGCATGACAATGAACCCTTCTGATCATGTAACCGACGATGACTTCGTCGACATCATCTTCTCCAGATATCCCGACGAGACCAAGGATCCAATCCTTATTGTTAGATTCTTCAATGTGGAAATTACCCTCGACGATTGCTTGATCATGGTAAACGAGGTCCTTGCCAAAAGAGCTCAAGGCTCATCATCATCTTTAAGTATCTGCCCCAGTGGCAACCGACCCGTGCCGTCATTCAAAATCACAGCCAAGAGCGCCGCCAAGGCCGAAGGCTTCCAAAGGAGACAAAAATCCTCATGTGACTACAAGCCAGATCAGCCTCAGGAACGTATCCAGCAACAACCCTGAGAACATCTACGAAAGTGCTCCTGATGAGACAGTTCGAACTTCCGAATAAAGGAATGATCACTTCAGCATCAATATGCTCAAATTCAATCCTATTCCCAGCCATCACGACAACGGATCCAGACAGCCCGCCACCAAGCTACTAGAACTGATAGATTTGGTTCTTGACCAAGATCACAAGACCATTAGCATTGCAAAATTCAACACGTCCGTCAGTTTGATCAAATAGATGTGGGCAGACTTCTTGGTAACCGAGATCAAAGAAGGCCGCATGGAATATCCGATTATGACTTCCTTCGTGAACGTAATCTAAGTGTTTCCGCCATTCTGAGATTTAGATGTGATAACAGTTCTAAACATCAGTCAGACAGCACGAACCTACGGAGACAACTTAACTCTCACAAGGAAAGCCCTCTTAGAACTAGCGGTGCAAGAAACTCATCTCTGGAACGAAGACAAAGCTCGAAAGACTCACAGGGACCAAGCCCTTAAAGCTTCGCAAGCCGCTTCAGATAGACAACTAGAGGCTACTCTAGATCAATTCGACCTCAAAGATTTTGCCCACGGCAATTTCCTGGATTACCATCACTTCTCAGCAAACCCCCTCTGGCAAGGGAGGGCGGTCAACTGTCCAAACGACCTAGGAGATGGAATGCACAACACAAGGAATACCTGGCCCAGCAGCAAGAAGAATACAAGCTCTTATCTCCCCGAGAGAAGCATGCCCTTTGTGAAAGCTAGAAGAAGACAATGAAATCATACTCTTCCAAGCAACTCACAACATCAACAAAACCGGAATCCCAAGGGTCCTGGGAGGATGGAACGGATCATTTCCGTTCTCAAGCTAAAAGGCCAACTGAAGAAGGAAGGTCTATTCAAAAAGAAGAGAAAGATGGAAGTACACCTCCAACAAATGCTAAAGGAGATTCCACAGGCTACAACGTTCGTTTGCAGAAATTATCAACTGGGACAAAAGCCAGTCACATGGGAAGACATCCGGGAAGCAATACACTCACCTTCCAGCATACCTGCCACTCAGTTAAAGCAACAAAGAAAACTCTCCCCGATGGATGTTTACCTAGACTGCCGCATAGGGTTCAAAGAAGCGTTGGCTATTCTGACCTGGGAAAAAATGCAAGCACTAGCTCTCGACAAAGGCTCGACTACATGAGAGCAGATTTAGGCTAAAAGAGGAGGAAATTTAGCAAACCATGATTATTGCTTGTCTCAACTCAAGAACGCTATGAGCCTGCTTAGCAAGAAAGAGAAAAATGCAGTATACCGTGAAGAGATCAGAGAAACAGTTCGCATGAACCAAGAACTCTCTATCCTCCCATGGAGGGTGAACAATACAAAGCTCAGTCCTAGCAACCACTGCTGCGCACTGACATTCGAACAACTGGGTCGAACCATAGGCTCCCTCCCTGTAGAGGCACCTAAACCAGTATACTGGGACAGAATCCGAAGAGCTGCTGAGGCCCCCGGGAAGACATCAACAGTCAACAAATTGAGAGAGGATGTATGGCCCTGTGCTTCAAAAAATCCTCCACTGACTATGACTCAACTCAAAGAAACATGTTCAAAAGAGACCAAGCCTGACGTCAATGTTCTGACCCGATCCGGTCAAATCCATGCGCTACCGCCCAAGGCCAGCAAAAAGCCAACAGAGCCAGAGCCGCAACCCGGTCATCCCGTGCTCGAAGAAGCATGTTCTGAAAAGGAGGACCCAATCCTCACTCAGCTCAAGCAGACCCAGGCAAACATTTCCCTTTTGTCTCTGCTCACATCTTCATACCCTCATAAGCTCAAGCTAGAGGAAAGCTTGGCCCGTACCATGGTCCCCATGGACGCAACCCCAGAAGAAGTAATCCAGATGATCGGCAACATTCAAAATTGAAACATCATCACCTTCACAGATTTAGACCTGCCAAAATTTTGTTCTGATCACAATGAGCCGCTCTACATCACTATTCAGTTGGATGAGCGTTGCCTTCCCCGTGTACTGGTAGACGGAGGCTCCAGAATGAATGTATTGCCTGCGAAGATGATGGACCTGCTCGATATCAAGCTCATAGATTTGAAGCTTTCAGTCCACACTGTCAAAGCTTATGATTCTACTTCCCGCACAGTTCTTGGGGTCGCTACCTTAAACATTTGGTTCAGCAAACGGATGATGCCTACCGAATTTTAAGTGTTGGACATTGCTATCACTTTTACAGCTATTCTGGGACGACCATGGTTGCATCAAATAAATGGCATGGCATCCACCCTTCACCAATGTATCAAATTCATGCAAGGCAATGAGCTGACAATAGTCTACGGTGATAGCGTCACCACCGAAGGGACCTGCACCAAAGGCATTCCATTGTTAGAAATCAAGCATGACGACGATATAGCATTAACTGGATTCAAATTGGAAGCTTCCAAAATCCAAATATGCAGCGTGGACCATCCACTATTCTGGGAAAAAATCCCTCATGCCATGAAGATGATGAAACTCATGAACTTCATCCCAGGACTGGGGCTCGGTAAAAGGTTACAAGGCCAACATCAAGTCATCGAAGTCAAGGACCACAATACAGTCCAGGGGCTCAGTTATGTGCCTATACCAGTTGACATCAGGGAAGATAAGAGGCTCGCCAGCACCTAAGCAGCAGCCCGCAAAAGGAGAACCTCATACTGCACACCCAACCTTCGACCTTACAACTTCTACCTCGCTCGCTACTTCGTCAAAGGAACCGACAGCGGAACTGATGAAGATGAGAAAGGAACTAAGGGGACCGACAGCAGAACTGACGAAGATGAGAAAGGAACTAAGGGAACCGACATCAGAACTGAGGGGATCGATAGTGGAACCGATGAAGATGAGAAAGGAACAGGAGAAGTCAGTACAGAGACTATAGAAAAGATGGGAAAGCTGGCACAGAACCTCAAGCATTTCAGAGGACTCAAGGCTAATCCGATAAGGGGAGCATTCCTTGACATCACTGCACTACCTGGACCAGTTGCCACCACAGTTGAGCATGAGTACTCATTCAAAGGGATCCCAGACATAGAAGAACAGCTCGAGACACTCTTTTTGGGAAACAGGCTGTTCGGTTCAGCATACAAAGCCACATTCGAAATAGTGACTCCAAAGCAAAAATAACCAGAATTCGTAAAAGATGCTCTAAGTGGACCTACTCTACAGAATATTTTCGAAGAAGTCATGGAGGTTCCAAACCTGATTGATCTGGGCTCCGAGGACAACATGATCGCCATGATCGGGACAGCAGAAGCCAAGCCTCTCGACCCCCGAACCCTCACCAAACATCCTTCAATGCCACTGAAAATTTGGGTGACTTTCACCGAAACAAGGGCAAGCAAGAGCGAGATGGAAGACAAACTGGGACTACTCCCATATCTCTCTAAACCCAATCTCAAACCCTCCGAGTCTTTCATTGCCAAAGTCAAGTCCTCTAAGTCGTCTGACGACCTCACGCCAGAAGACTATGATTGTGTAGCCAACAATGTATTTCCCTTCATCTTAAATGAAATATTTGACCTTTTGGATTATCCCCTCATTGCCACTTTAACAACTTATAAGTTAACTAGCAACTTAAAAGAAGTTAATAATGGTTCACTTGATAAAGAAGCAGACACACTAAACGAACAATACATTAAAGAAGTTCTTAAGCGTGTAGTTGATCGAGAGGAAAATTGGGCCTAAGCTGCCAAAGAGGTTATGACTAAAGTGAATCTGGGTCAGTGCAAGAGCCTAAAGAGACACAGGTGGGCAGTTTCTTCACCGGTGCAGAAAAAGAAGCCCTGATAAATCTCCTCAAAGATTATGTTGACGTATTCACCTGGTCATACCAAGACATGCCAGGACTCGACCCCTCAATCATGGAGCACCGACTCTTGATCCTGAGTATAAGCCTGTCAAATAGAAACTGCGCAAGTTCAAGCCAAAATGGTCCCTGCAAGTAATAGAAGAAATTGAGAAGATGCTACGCATCGGCTTCATCAGAGTAATTGAGTACCCAACCTGGCTCTCCAACATTATAATGGTCACCAAGGCCAATGAAAAGGTCAGATGCTGTTGAAATTACCCGGATCCGGCTCGCGCGCGGGCCTCGGCATCTCGCATTTCGCTTGGTCGGGAGTTGGAGGTGTCTCGCTGCATTTTTGTTTGTAGAGTTACCACGCCGTTTTGATTTAGCCCAAAACATTGAAAAAAGACTTAGTTTAAAAACTGTTATTGTGTGATGAGATTTTTGTATTCGGAGGTCAGGTTATGCCTCGGGAAGAGAATGTTAGAGCTCACCCGAGTTGCCTCATAAAAACGAGTCTTTCGGTACCCCTTCTTTCTTTAAAAGTTGTGTGTGTGTGTGTATGTGCTTTTTAAAAATGCATGCTGTATATGATGTCTACATCGTACGCTATGTGTTGAAATGTATTGAAATAGTATTGGAAGGAAGCCTTACCAATGTTGGTTCGTGTCTGTCTTCTGCTAGGGAATAGTGTTTGAGTGTTGAATAGTGTTCCGAGGTGGACCGGGTTGGCATCGGGACGTGCCAGTGTCAGCGGACAGAGCTTCGGCGTGCCTCAGGATTGTCGGGTGTGTACGCGAACAGAGTTTCATCATGCTTTGGGATCACAGGGATTGTTGACTGGACTCAGGCAGAGGTTCGTCGTGCATTAGGATCTTCGGTTACGCTCGGGCAGAGCTTCGTCGTGTGTCAGGATCGTGGGTTGTGCTTGGAAAGGGCCGGGACACCACGAGATGGACCGGAATGCCTTGGGATGGATTGGCAGAGCTTCGGGATGGATCGACAAGACTTCGGGATGCCTCGGGAGTGCCTCGGGGCAACTCGGGAGCATCTCGGGAGCGCTCAGCAGTGCTCGGCAGGGCATCGGAGTACCACGAGGGGCCTCAGAATGCCCCAGAGGGAATCGAAAGGGACCGGGATTGCCCCAAAGGGTCTTAGAGGGGTTGCCTGAAGGCTAGGAGAGAGGAGAGAAGAGGGAGGTGTGTAAATTATGAGGGGGGAGCCTTCTATTTATAGGGTCCATATTCTGGCTAGTTGTGTCGCACGACACTGTTAACCATTACCAGTTTTTTGGTTTTCCTGGATTTAAGGGAATATTGTGAACTTTAAGGGGATTTTGTAATTATGATGTCTGGATACAAAGTGGTCCGCACGGACAGTCATTGCTTTTCCAAATTTTCCAAAATTCCCAAAAAGTCCTTTTATACTTTTTAATCCTAGAATGCCCCCCTTGGTTTGGTTGATGGTTTTTGGGGTTTTTGAAGGCTACGGGTGTTCGAGACTGCGTTTGTGTGAGTCTGCGGTGTTTTTCGTGCATTTGGAAGAGAGTGATCCAGATTGGGGTACTTACAGATGCCCCTCGATGACGTCACTTACGGAGGAAGTGGGGTCGTCGATAAGATAAGGGTCCTGATCTGGATCGCGTGCTAGGAGAGGATGTGACCGTGTAGGTCATTTTATGAGGACGTGGCAGGGTCCTGTTGTGATGTGACAACTAAGGTCGACTTTGAGGACATGGTGGTGTCCTATTGTGTGATCGTTTAGGTCGGTTGGCTGGACCCTTTGATAGGATTCCTACGTATTCCTAGCGGGAATCAAGCCTGATCGTAGTTCGTGTGTGGGAGAGGATGTGACCGTGTAGGTCGGTTTGTGAGGACATGGCAGTGTCCTGTTGTGATGTGACCGCTAAGGTCGGCTATGAGGACATGGTGTTGTCCTATTGTGTGACCGTTTAGGTCGGTTGGCTGGACCCTTTGATTGAATTCCTACGTATCCCTAGCGAGAATCAAGCCTGATCGTAGTTTGTGTATAGGATGAGTGTTATCATGCATGAGGATGTGACTTGTCCTCTGACTGAGGCTCTGTGTGTGGACGTGTCTATATCCTGAGGGTGACCGTTTAGGTCGGTTGGCTGGACCCTTTGATAGGATTCCTACGTATCCCTAGCGGGAATCAAGCCTGATCGTAGTTCGAAGGTCGTGCAATTGTTAGTGTATGCGGGCGTGGTGGTTCCCAGAGGTGATGTGACCGCTGAGGTCGACTGTGAGGATGTGGTGGTGTCCTGAAATGGAAATGTTATGGTCTTCCGAATCGGGTAATGTAAAGCCTTTCGGGTTATGGATAATGATTTGGGAGGTTTATACGGTCTTTCGGACCGAGTAATTTAAAGCCTTCCGGGCTACAGATAATGATTTGGGAGGTTTATACGGTCTTCCAGATCGAGTAATTTAAAGCCTTCTGGACTACGGATAATGATTTGGGAGGTTTATACTGTGAGCGCCTCCAACTCCCAGACCTATAAACCGTGTCCCAGGATGGAGGGTCCCAAAATATACCATTTTTCAAAAACTTTTCTTTCATTTAAATTGAAAAGTACACAACCTTTTTCAAAACAGTTTCAAAATAACCTCACTACACGGAGGTGTTTTAAAAAAACCTGTTTTAAACCTATAACCTGTTTTAAAGTTACAACCATTACAATAAACAGGCTTACATCAGCCAACTACAAAATAAATCAACCCATAACTGATTACCATACAATTTACTGAAAATGTTTTATAACAGTTTTTCAGATAACAACTACAACTACTCCCAACTCCCACACAAATACATACATACCCTGACAACCCTAAAATAGGATCCAAACTCCTTCTCGGCCTCACCAGTATGGTCCACCTGTCTCAGCTGAAACTAAAACAGTAAAGGGAGAAGGGGTGAGAATAAATCTCAATAAGTTGTTATGCATGCAACAATATGCCATATAGTACGCAACACATAAACAGGTTGCAATATATCACATTGGGAAACAGTAAACACCTTAAGTTACCTTTTCCTCCTGACCTGTAAGTCATATAATATGTAACACATAAATAGGTTACCCAACTAATGTACAACACACACAGGTTGCTCAATGATATGCAACACCCACAGGTTGCTCAAATAATATGCAACACACAGGTTGCTCACAATTGGGAAAACAGTAAACACCTTAAGTTACCTTTTCCACCTGAATACTCAGTCATATAGAACATATAAGTCTCCCAGCTATCTGCAAGGCATACATCACAATACAAAAGTGGCTAATTCTATTACAATCACTAACATTTATCTGCAAGGCTTTTGGCTGTCTGAGTCCCACATCAAGTGGCCAATCCCACATCAAGTGGCCAATCCCATATCTGTAACTACAGACATGCCATGTCACCTTCTCGTGTAACATTCCCATCTATCTGTAAGGCTTTTGGCACGATACAGCAGTGGCTATTCCCATGTCTGTGGCCAGCAGACATGCTACGTCATAGGTATACTGAAATTCAATCACTTATAGAACAAATCTATACTTGATTGGATTCCACTATACCCATAACCCCAGTTCATATAATCATATCCAAGTACATAAACAGTTACTTGAAATTACATCCACGCATAGGGATATCAACCGATAACATGTTACTATAATCATGTCAACCCATTTCCACAGTGCAACCAACCTTGTAAACACTGTTGAATAATGCCAAACCAATAACATGGTCTAATACTCATGCTCAAACCAAATGGAACAGTGCAACATATATTTACACACTATGTGCACAACCAATCATCACATATAGGTCATCAAGTACGGGTACAATACAATATAAGTAACCCTAGTCAATCAGACCCTAAGGTTGAACACTTTCTATAAAGGTTCCAACCAAGCAAGTAGGGTAACCCACATTTCACATATCACGTGAACCAATCACAATGTATACAAAATCAGGTAAGGACTCAATGCATACCAAGTAATCCCTACCGATTCATTATACACTATACAATCTAGTGACAGTGTATTAATACACTTGCCCAAACCAAATCAAGTAGTGCTAACTATTTTTACGCACTATACCTAACATGGAACTATACTCATGTTAAATCAATCACAATAGTGCACACATATGTCAACACTATTGAATAACAACAATGCAATGACACGGGATTAATTACTCATGCTCAACTAAAGAAACTGTGCAACAAGTATTTGAACACTTTGCACCCAATCAACTATGAGCAGGTAAGCACTTATGTCACCAAGTATATCACATAAGTCTTACATAATCAATTCATACTATGGAAACCGGAAACAGGGTGTTATCCCTCCTATTCAACCCAAGGAAGTAATGCCCTATTCATTTTTAGGCACTATAGAGCAAACAACCCTACATAGGCCATCACGTAAGGGTACAACTACATATAAGTAGCCCTACGTCATCACAATACAATATTTAACAACTTCCTTTTAGGTTCCAAGTTCATTTTCCCAAGTTTTATAAACTTTGGTCAAGTTTCATAATCGCCTATCAAGCATTTTTGAGACATTATTTAAGGACCTTATCAATATCTTTTTGGCCCAATTCAAACTCTATTATGTAGTACTAAAGTTTTACTAAATACAGGATCAAAAAGTGTTCCAATCCGAGTTGTTTAACCTAGGTTTCCAAGGCCTCAAACATGGACCAAGGCTGCAGATTGAAATTATACAAGTGCTGAAACTGTCTTCCAAGCAACTTTGGGTCAATATTTAAAGCTATTGCCAATCTCTTTTTGGCCAATTCCAAGTTCTACAATGTTGTACTAAACTTATACTACAATTATAGTTAAAGAGTTATTAAATCTATACTCATTAACCTAGGTTTAAAAGCTTGCAAAGGTGCTCACTCAAGGCAGTTTTGAGCACGAGTCGTGCATGGCAGCACTAGTCGTGCAACTCCCCTGCACGACTGATCCAAGGCTCACGACCAGTGACCACGACTCCCTCAGCTTGGTCACGACTCGTGCTCATGTGCACGAGTCGTTCCCCTCCCCTGAAGCCACGGATTGCAGCAGTTTACAGAAAGAACAACAGCAACACAACAACTTCAGTTTCCAGTTTTACTTCAGCTTCTGCAAACCAATTTTCAACAGTCCAAGGACCTGGTTTTGGACTCTAATATACTCCCTTCCTACCCTATAACACATATATAACATGGATACAATGATTATCAATCCATAATGCCACCCTTTACCAAGTTGATTAACACCAGCAGCAGAACAACAATAACAACAACAGCAGTTTTCCAGAACTTCCTTCTGCAACTGCAAGGGGTTCTAAACTGCCTTCAAACCTGACTATACCTCAGCTTTAAAGCATATTCATACTCTCTCCATGATCTATAACATATACACAACATGGATACAACAATTTCTAACCCATGATACCACCTTTTGCCAAGTTAATCACACCAACTCAGTTGGTGTCCAGTTTCAACCTTCAACTGAAGTTTCCACCAGAACACAACTTGCTAACAACATCAATTTAACAACTTTAATCATGTTATGAACAAGTATAACAAAGAGACATAACAACTTACCAAGGATTATCAATGAAAAGAGAGAAATACTCGGATGAACTAGCTCAAAACACTTTCCTCAGCAATAGTTTGAAAACAGAATCGACAGCCAATCAACCTTTGATTTTCTGGGATTTAATGAAGTTAAACAAGGGTTTGGGAACTTCCATGGCTGAGAGAAGAAAGTAGAAACTGAGGAAACGTGGATAAGCTTCTTAAGGAAGCTTTAAGAAGATATACATAAAGCATTTTCATTCTAGCTCCTCGAAGATCAAAATGCAACACAACACCACCTTGAACTTAATGTTACTCCTAAGCACCTTGACCATTTTGAAACACTTCCAATTCAAATTTCCATGTGTTATCCATTAACAACCCAATTCTTTCATTTCCATTACTTAGGCATTATATAATCAAAGTTACTATAACACCACTTATAACACATAATTTATCAACAACGTCACAATGAACACGTAATGAACCAAATACCAACAACCAACTACCTTAAGCTTTTAAATTACACTCAAACTTTCAAGTGTTACCAAGCAACTACACAACTTTCTTTATTTAGACATTATATGATTAAATCAAGTTATAACATCTAAAAACACATAGTTCATCAAAATGCCTCAAATGAATATGTAAGCAAATCAAATGCTATCAAACCAAGGATGATATGCAAGGCATACCCAACCCCACGTGCTTCACGTGTGACCAATATTGAGCCTATGTTTAGGGTCGTGACACTCACTCCCCCTTAAACAAAATTCGTCCCGAATTTGGACTTCACTTACCTGAATGCTCAATAACCACCCAATGCAACTCACCTGTGCCCTTGGTTGAAGCATTCAATATCGAAATAGGATCATCAAGATACTTCCTCCCTTACCAAGTCCCATACAGTGTTAATTCAATACTGAACTGATAACTGATGATATACACATCCATCTCAATTATATCTCCTTCAGAGTAATTCACCCTCGAAGGTCTATCAATTATCCTCTAGTAACAATCTGTCAAACCCAGAAAATTACGAAATTCTAACAATGTTAAAGGTAATTCCACTTGACTAGAATCTCAATACTAGAGAAATTAATAACCATGTCCCAAGCTTGAAACTATAAGGCCCAACATTACAATTTCTTGAGTCACAACTCACACTTAATGAATTTCGCAACCAATTAATTCTCACGAAAAACAGATACATAGCTTGCAAATGACTTCCATAATTTCTTCCCAACTCTGAATAACCCCAGATATCATCCATATAGATTATCCCAAGGTTATCAGAATCCAGCTTAAAACTCAACTCATATATTCACAAACACATCCAGTACCCTTCCATAAGGGCTCTTGGATATGAAAATAAACCTAACCGTAAATCAATACAAACTTCTACTGCCTTACGCGGCAGCAGGAAGTACTCTGAGGTAAACACCTCATTAATTCAAGTACCACTAATAAATGGAATATTTCAGGTGACTTTTATTCAAGTCTAACACAGAAATTAAATAACATTCACATTCTTTAGACCACACTTTAGGCCTTTAATGCATATATAACATAAATATCCACTACTGACTTAGCTGCCTCACCACAAACAGAGGCAATTCAACATAGCAAAGGAGACTCGCTTTTTGGCGACAGTCTACCCCAAAACACAACAATTACTTAACCACTGCAGGCCAAGTATAACAACAATATCACGGATTGGTAATTCTACCAACTCCACTGGCAATCCATGTCCACATATACTCATGTCACAATCATGACAATCAAGGAAAATTCGAGGTACTCTCCCATAGGAGTTGAACCTCTAGCACATAAAATAACTCTTAGACCATTTATGCAAGTAAAAGCAAAAATGCCATGCCACATAAAAATGGGATAAACTGGGATCCATAAAAATATGACCCCTAATTCCTGAGACATGGAATACCTCTAATAACTGCGAAGGAATCTCTCTCTCCATAATCTCAAGCCAAGACTCAGTTTTCAACTTTCTCTTTTGCTTTCCCTTCGGTGTCTCTCTTTGTACCACCACCTTGTTGCCCTCTTTGTTGGCCATTGCCTGAGGTCTGTCCTGGTCGAAATCTAGGTTTAGGACAATCTTTTCTGAAATGTCCCATTCCCCACAATTCAAACACTTTCTTTGTTTTTTTTTTCCAACATGTACCTTCTGTATGTCCCCTCCGCTGACAAAATTTACAAACCTTGCTATGCTGTCCAAATACTGGCTGAGCTGTAGAAGCTTCAATCTGTACCCCTTGAACACTTTCGGAAACTGAAGGACTTGGCTGTCCTCTGATCAATCTGGAGCCTTGTTCCTGATACTTTAACTTGCTTCCATCCCTTTTCAATTCCCCTTGGTGCTTCTCAAGGTCATTCTCGATCTGATACACTCTATCCTAGGTTTTGATCGTACCTCAGGTTGCTGTTGAGCTTGTCCCTGAGCTGCCATATTCTGTAAAAAGACCCTGAACATATCCATCATTTCCATATTCTGGTCTTTTCCTGTTCCCATATCATTCCCATTTCTGTGATCCCCTTGTTGGTCATCACCATTTCCTGCCATTAAACAATTTCCTGCAGTAATCACTCGACGTCAGATGTCACACACTCCCCCTTAGGCTAGACATCTACCCTTGACTTCTAACCAAAGCTCTGATACCAACTGTGAGCGCCTCCAACTCCCGGACCTATAAACCGTGTCCCAGGATGGAGGGTCCCAAAATATACCATTTTTCAAAAACTTTTCTTTCATTTAAATTGAAAAGTACACAACCTTTTTCAAAACAGTTTCAAAATAACCTCACTACACGGAGGTGTTTTAAAAAAACCTGTTTTAAACCTATAACCTGTTTTAAAGTTACAACCATTACAATAAACAGGCTTACATCAGCCAACTACAAAATAAATCAACCCATAACTGATTACCATACAATTTACTGAAAATGTTTTATAACAGTTTTTCAGATAACAACTACAACTACTCCCAACTCCCACACAAATACATACATACCCTGACAACCCTAAAATAGGATCCAAACTCCTTCTCGGCCTCACCAGTATGGTCCACCTGTCTCAGCTGAAACTAAAACAGTAAAGGGAGAAGGGGTGAGAATAAATCTCAATAAGTTGTTATGCATGCAACAATATGCCATATAGTACGCAACACATAAACAGGTTGCAATATATCACATTGGGAAACAGTAAACACCTTAAGTTACCTTTTCCTCCTGACCTGTAAGTCATATAATATGTAACACATAAATAGGTTACCCAACTAATGTACAACACACACAGGTTGCTCAATGATATGCAACACCCACAGTTTGCTCAAATAATATGCAATACACAGGTTGCTCACAATTGGGAAAACGGTAAACACCTTAAGTTACCTTTTCCACCTGAATACTCAGTCATATAGAACATATAAGTCTCCCAGCTATCTGCAAGGCATACATCACAATACAAAAGTGGCTAATTCTATTACAATCACTAACATTTATCTGCAAGGCTTTTGGCACAATACAGTCCCACATCAAGTGGCCAATCCCACATCAAGTGGCCAATCCCATATCTGTAACTACAGACATGCCATGTCACCTTCTCGTGTAACATTCCCATCTATCTGTAAGGCTTTTGGCACGATACAGCAGTGGCTATTCCCATGTCTCATGGGCCACTACGGACATGCTACGTCATAGGTATACTGAAATTCAATCACTTATAGAACAAATCTATACTTGATTGGATTCCACTATACCCATAACCCCAGTTCATATAATCATATCCAAGTACATAAACAGTTACTTGAAATTACATCCACGCATAGGGATATCAACCGATAACATGTTACTATAATCATGTCAACCCATTTCCACAGTGCAACCAACCTTGTAAACACTGTTGAATAATGCCAAACCAATAACATGGTCTAATACTCATGCTCAAACCAAATGGAACAGTGCAACATATATTTACACACTATGTGCACAACCAATCATCACATATAGGTCATCAAGTACGGGTACAATACAATATAAGTAACCCTAGTCAATCAGACCCTAAGGTTGAACACTTTCTATAAAGGTTCCAACCAAGCAAGTAGGGTAACCCACATTTCACATATCACGTGAACCAATCACAATGTATACAAAATCAGGTAAGGACTCAATGCATACCAAGTAATCCCTACCGATTCATTATACACTATACAATCTAGTGACAGTGTATTAATACACTTGCCCAAACCAAATCAAGTAGTGCTAACTATTTTTACGCACTATACCTAACATGGAACTATACTCATGTTAAATCAATCACAATAGTGCACACATATGTCAACACTATTGAATAACAACAATGCAATGACACGGGATTAATTACTCATGCTCAACTAAAGAAACTGTGCAACAAGTATTTGAACACTTTGCACCCAATCAACTATGAGCAGGTAAGCACTTATGTCACCAAGTATATCACATAAGTCTTACATAATCAATTCATACTATGGAAACCGGAAACAGGGTGTTATCCCTCCTGTTCAACCCAAGGAAGTAATGCCCTATTCATTTTTAGGCACTATAGAGCAAACAACCCTACATAGGCCATCACGTAAGGGTACAACTACATATAAGTAGCCCTACGTCATCACAATACAATATTTAACAACTTCCTTTTAGGTTCCAAGTTCATTTTCCCAAGTTTTATAAACTTTGGTCAAGTTTCATAATCGCCTATCAAGCATTTTTGAGACATTATTTAAGGACCTTATCAATATCTTTTTGGCCCAATTCAAACTCTATTATGTAGTACTAAAGTTGTACTAAATACAGGATCAAAAAGTGTTCCAATCCGAGTTGTTTAACCTAGGTTTCCAAGGCCTCAAACATGGACCAAGGCTGCAGATTGAAATTATACAAGTGCTGAAACTGTCTTCCAAGCAACTTTGGGTCAATATTTAAAGCTATTGCCAATCTCTTTTTGGCCAATTCCAAGTTCTACAATGTTGTAATAAACTTGTACTACAATTATAGTTAAAGAGTTATTAAATCTATACTCATTAACCTAGGTTTAAAAGCTTGCAAAGGTGCTCACTCAAGGCAGTTTTGAGCACGGGTCGTGCATGGAAGCACTAGTCGTGCAACTCCCCTGCACGACTGATCCAAGGCTCACGACCAGTGACCACGACTCCCTCAGCTTGGTCACGACTCGTGCTCATGTGCACGAGTCGTTCCCCTCCCCTGAAGCCACGGATTGCAGCAGTTTACAGAAAGAACAACAGCAACACAACAACTTCAGTTTCCAGTTTTACTTCAGCTTCTGCAAACCAATTTTCAACAGTCCAAGGACCTGGTTTTGGACTCTAATATACTCCCTTCCTACCCTATAACACATATATAACATGGATACAATGATTATCAATCCATAATGCCACCCTTTACCAAGTTGATTAACACCAGCAGCAGAACAACAATAACAACAACAGCAGTTTTCCAGAACATCCTTCAGCAACTGCAAGGGGTTCTAACTTCTAAACTGCCTTCAAACCTGACTATACCTCAGCTTTAAAGCATATTCATACTCTCTCCATGATCTATAACATATACACAACATGGATACAACAATTTCTAACCCATGATACCACCTTTTGCCAAGTTAATCACACCAACTCAGTTGGTGTCCAGTTTCAACCTTCAACTGAAGTTTCCACCAGAACACAACTTGCTAACAACATCAATTTAACAACTTTAATCATGTTATGAACAAGTATAACAAAGAGACATAACAACTTACCAAGGATTATCAATGAAAAGAGAGAAATACTCGGATGAACTAGCTCAAAACACTTTCCTCAGCAATAGTTTGAAAACAGAATCGACAGCCAATCAACCTTTGATTTTCTGGGATTTAATGAAGTTAAACAAGGGTTTGGGAACTTCCATGGCTGAGAGAAGAAAGTAGAAACTGAGGAAACGTGGATAAGCTTCTTAAGGAAGCTTTAAGAAGATATACATAAAGCATTTTCATTCTAGCTCCTCGAAGATCAAAATGCAACACAACACCACCTTGAACTTAATGTTACTCCTAAGCACCTTGACCATTTTGAAACACTTCCAATTCAAATTTCCATGTGTTATCCATTAACAACCCAATTCTTTCATTTCCATTACTTAGGCATTATATAATCAAAGTTACTATAACACCACTTATAACACATAATTTATCAACAACGTCACAATGAACACGTAATGAACCAAATACCAACAACCAACTACCTTAAGCTTTTAAATTACACTCAAACTTTCAAGTGTTACCAAGCAACTACACAACTTTCTTTATTTAGACATTATATGATTAAATCAAGTTATAACATCTAAAAACACATAGTTCATCAAAATGCCTCAAATGAATATGTAAGCAAATCAAATGCTATCAAACCAAGGATGATATGCAAGGCATACCCAACCCCACGTGCTTCACGTGTGACCAATATTGAGCCTATGTTTAGGGTCGTGACATATACGGTCTTCCAGACCGAGTAATTTAAAGCCTTCCGGGATACGGATGATGATGAGGACGTGTTATGTCCTCTAACTGAGGTTATGCCATGCGTGAGGACGTGACTTGTCCTCTGACTAAGGTTGTGCCGTGCATAAGGACGTGACTTTTCCTTTGACTGAGGTTGTGCTGTGCATGAGGACGTGACTTATCCTCTGACTGAGGTTGTGCCGTGCGTGAGGACGTAACTTGTCCTCTGACTGAGGTTATACCATGCGTGAGGACGTAACTTGTCCTCTAACTGAGGTTGTGCCGTGCATGAGGATGTGACTTGTCCTTTGACTGAGGTTGTGCCGTGCGTGAGGACATGACTTGTCCTCTGACTGAGGTTGTGCCGTGCATGAGGACGTGACTTGTCCTCTGACTGAGGATGAAAGTGTTTGTTCTTTGGGAGGCGTGATTGCCTTGGGTTTTGTTTTTGTGAGGCATGATTGCCTCGTGCATTGTTCGCTGGGGAAAGGTTGGACTTATGATGACTACCGAGGGGAATGAATTGTTTATTGTGAAAGCATTCGTGCTTTAGGATGTGTGTTCGAAGCTTTTTGTGCCTTGGAACTTGTGTATGGAGGCGTTTGGGGCCTTGGGATTTGTGTTTGGAGGAGTTTGTGCCTTTTGTGTTTGTTTTACCGTTTAGTGGGCGATATTCGGGCTTACGATGACGGCCGACGTTAGTTTGGTTGGGTTAAGGACCAAACTGCATTTAATCTGCTGAAAAAGGCCTTTGGACGGCCAGGGGCAAAGATTATAAGGGCAAAAGGGTAATCTCTCCAGGAGATGCAAAGGAGAGAGAGGGAGAGAAAAAATTTGATTTTTGCTCAAAATTTCCTAGGGAATTCTTTCGAGTTGCTTGAATTGCTACAATGGCAGAAATAATCAGACGAGGTTGTCGCCAAAGGAGCCAAGAGGCCATGGAAAGGAGGTTGGATCTCCAAAGGAATTTCTCTTCCTTTGTGCCTTTGTCAAGGAATCCGGATGTGTTGTATCCGGATTCGGAGGTACACAACTTGCGAGGGAGGAACGTAAGGGAGGTAAGAAATCAATTTTTGCTTTGATTATTGCTTGAAATATTGTATGCTAGAACTAGGTTTTAGTTTTTGCATATTTGGGGCTTTTGTTGTTGCCATGATCAATTTGTGAAATTGATGTTGATTTGTTGAAATTGTATGGGTAAGAATTGTGGGTATGTGATTTATGTGCAAAAATGCGGAGATTAGCTCTTATTTGTAAAAATAAAGTGCCTCTCTTTGAAATGCATGCTTCGGTGATTTGTACCTTATGCTATTTTCGTACGTACATTGTGAAAAAATTGCCGTGTAGGGACGAACTTTGTGTGAAAAAGTGAGATGTGTGCCGTGTTTTTGTGACGGTCTCTGTGGGAAATTTATGTGCAATGTGTGTCGTGTTTTTGTGACGGGTTTTCGAAAATGTGTCGTGTAGTTGTAAGTACCCCAATCTGGATCACCCTTTTTCGAGCACATAGGAAAAACCGCAGACTCACAAACACAGTCTCGAAGACCTATGGCACTCAAAACCCTCAAAAAACCCTCAACCAAACCAAGGGAGGAGCCTTTCTGGGATAAAAAGGGACAAAAGGACCTTTTGGGAATTTTCAGGAAATTGGAGAAGCAAATAAGGTCCATACGGACCTCTTTGTTGCAATAATTACTGAATCCCCTTAAAGTCCACCATATTCCCTCAAATCCCGGAGAAATCATTACCCCCCATGCATGGTTGGTCCGTACCGACCTCTTTGCATGCAAAGATGGTCCGTACGGACCTCTTTGCACAGGGGACACCATCATTCCAGAATATTCACAATTATCACATATTCCCTCAAATCAAGGAAAACTAAAAATCTGGATAACCTAGGAGGTCCGTACGGACCTCTTTGCATTTTTCTGGCACTATAAATAGAGGGCTCCCCCTCCCATTTTCAAACACACCTCCCTCTTCTTTCTTCTTACCCTAGCCTTCTGGCTCTTCTCTAAGCCCTCTCGAGGCAATCCCGGCCCCTTTCGGATCCTTCCGAGGCCTTCCGAGCTCCCTCGTGGTGCTCCGAAGCCTCTCCGAGTGCTCCCGCGATGCTCCCGCGCTACCCCGAGGCACTCTCGAGGTATTCTGAGGCCCCTCGTGGTACTCCGAGGCCTTGCCTGGTCTTTCCAAGGTGTCCCGGCTCTTTCCGAGTCAAACCGGTAGCTTGAACGCACGCCGAAACTCTGCCCGAGTGACTCCTGCCATCCCAACGCACGTCGAAACTCGCCCGAGTAATCCCTGCGATCTCAACGCACGCCGAACCTCTGCCCTAACGCAGCCTACAATCTCAACTCACGCCGAAACTCTGTCCGCAGACAACCGGCCCCTCCCGAAGCAATCCCGGTCCGTGCCGGAAGATCATTCCATCCTCAAACACTATTCTCCAGCGGAAGACAGACACGAACCAACATTGGTAAGGCTTCCTTCCTACACTATTTCAATACATTTCAATACATAGTGTACAATGTAGACATCCGATACAGCATGCATTTTTAAAAGCACACACACACACACAACAGTTAAAGAATATTAGTGGTATCCGAAAGACTCGTTTTTACGAGGCGACTCGGGTGAGATCTAAGATTCTAATATTCTCTTCCCGAGGAGTCATCTGACCTCCGAACTCAAAATCTCATCACACAAAAACAGTTTATTATTATTTTTAAACTGATGCCCTTTTTCAATGTTTTGGGCTTAACAATAAAAACGGCGTGACGACTCTACAAAGCAAAACACAGCGAGACACCTCCAACACGCTAAAGCGGAATAAGCCAGATGCCGGGGCGCGAACGCGCTGCCTCTCGGATCCGGGCAAACTTCCCGAAAAGCGACGAATGCGAGATGCACAAGGGCCCCGCGCGCGAGCCGGATCCCGAGTAATTTCAGTTGGCGACTCTGCTGGGGACATTTTGTTTTAAAATCTTTTTAAACAAAACAAAAGATTTTTAAAACAATGATGAGGGTCAAGCTTTCATTTTACCCCTTTCTTTAACTGTTGTGTGTGTGTGCACGTGCTTTACTTTTTATTTTTATTTTTCAAAAAAAAAATAAAAAAATACAAAAAAATGCATCAATATACATCTCGTGCATACATTTAAAATTCTTCAAAAACTTCGTTTTACTCGAAAAGAATTTTAGAGACCGCACACTACTCGCACCGCCGCTCGGTTACACCGCACACTACGCACACCGCCGCTCGGTTACACCGCACGCTACGCGCACCGCCGCCTGGATACACCGCACACTACAACCCTTAACCCGGAGTGGTCTCGCCAGTCCGTTTGGTCTTCCTAGGCCTCTCGGATGCGCACGGGATCATTCCAAACATCCCATCCTAGCCAAGCGTCAACCCCGCACGTTTGAGTCTTGAGTCACACTCGTCCGTACTCGGTTGGTTTTTACCCACCGTGTCATACACTCGGATACATATACCATGCCGGCCATTTTTCGAGTCAAGGCTCTAACTCAAGATCCTCAGCAAGCAAAGCGATGAAAGGTCATGCTAAAATCTTGACTCGATCTTGATTTCCGGCTACACCTGCACGATGTTCCGTCCCTGATATACATCCATGCTCACATGACACCATGTCATCACGCCTTTGATACGTCGCCCATGACAATATGACCCAGCCTAACGCCTAACGTCACGTATCCCTTGCGCAAGCAAGGTAAAGAGAGGTCATGCCGAACTCTCGACTCGATCTTGACTCAGCCGGCCGGCTCGGTTCACTATTCACATGGCTAACGCATCAAAACGAACATGACAGCTCGGTCCTTAGGTTCGATTTTTCTTTAGGCCGGTGGAAACCGCTTGCCCTATGTGACCTCGCCCGGGCCGCCCACCCCGGGATGTCGAAATACAGTGCAAAACGAGGGGCTTATAGCCGCACGTATGGTCTCCATCGACCCAGATCTAGCATAGTTGCGAAAAGAAGAGCAATCTTTTCCAACCTACCTAGGACTCGAGAAAACATGTTTTAAGTAAATTAAAACAACAAAAAAAAATAAAAATATAAAAGAAACGGAAACCGCATGCCACGTGAGCTTTCCCCTTTTATCCCGTGAGGCCATTCCCGTGTCTAAACCTTGCCCGTCACCCTCCAAATAACCGAGAGTGGTTGAGAATACCCGGAGCCGCCTTTTCGCATCGAGGTCACAAGGTCCGATAGCCCTTCCAGCTTCAACGGTCCGCACCGTCCGCTACTCCCCATGACGGGATCAACGTATAACAAATGAGGGAAACGGAACCCCGCCACTAAGGAACCTCCAGACAATGGAGGAGGTGCCGCGAGCCTTCGAAACCATCAAGAAGCGCCAAGAAGAGCAGCAAGCCCGGATCGTAGACACCTTGCATCTTCGAGGAACAGCTTGCAGCTTCCCAACCTCGACGGAACCTTTGTTCTCATAGAGGACGAAGACATACCGCCCCCGGCTTTCTCAAAGCTATCAAGCCAGTTCCGCCTCCGCCAAGCTACGAGATCCCAAGAACGCAAAGCGCCTTCGCTCAAAGCTCCCCTCAGCGCTGGGCAGCAGCCCGACATGCCCGCCTCAAGACAGCCGCTTCCCGGCCCGCACATCAAGCTCAATACCAACAAGACATACGTGCCTCGCTCCGCCGTATCCCAATGCATCTCGGTATCCCCCAGATTCAATCCTTTGCCTCTATACGAGCCTCACAGCCCACAATCGAAGTCCCCATGCTTACTGTGGACGGGCATCCCGAGCGGATATCCCGACATTTCAAGCTTGCCACCGCTAGTCCGCCACTTGGGGCTAACGAATCATTTCCCCAATTCCCAAACACAACCCTTAGCGGACCCGGCAATCACGCCTCAACTTTAGCACTCCAGTGGTATGGGTTGGTATACACTCAACTACCTCCCCAAGACTCCCGAATGGCGATCCCATCGCCCAATCCACCTCCATCTTCGGTTTCTATCCCCGAAAATGGTAACCCACCTAAGCCTCGCCGATCCCCACATGGCTTGGCCGATCGAGCAAATAAAGGACATGCAAGGCAAGCTAGCTAGTTCTCGGAAGGACTCCCTCCCGCCCACCGATCCAAGCAAAGTAGTCCCGCTCCCTCCGAAATTCAGATGCCGGAAATGGAAAAGTTTGACGGGACAATGCCCAAAACCCACATCGACACCTATGTCCCGGGTATGAGAGCCAAAGGGGCAACCCTCAACAGATGGCGGATCACTTTCAAGCATTCTCTCAAATCCACAAGCTAAGGTGGTTCCTCAATGTAAAGGCGTAAAACCGCTCCACGTGGGATCAAATCGCCGAGATCTTCCTAGAAAAGTATCGCGCCAACCTCGAGCGGGAAACGAACCGCCACGATCCGCAAGCCACCGAGCAAAAGGATGACGAACCAAAGGGGCGAGTTCTACAAAAGATGGAATTGGAAGCTTAGTGAGATAATGGATCCACTTTCCAAAGAAGAGCAGATGGACATCTTCCATTCCCGCCTCAAGCCATCTTTGAGGACCTTGATCACCCACCATTTCTATCCGTATCTCCGTGCCATGGTCAATGCCGGACAAAGTTTGAGAAGACTCGAGTCTTCAAAAGACAACAAAGAACCCCGCCTCGTCTTACCGCTATCTGACAAACCCGGCAACTTCAACTCCCGCCCGAACAAAGGAAAAGAAGCAAATGAACAAGACACTACATCCGTAACGGAGCTCAAGTAAACCGCGATCAAGCAGCCCCAAAGAATAACAATCCCCTCGCTTCCCACAGCCCAAAGATTTAGACAACCTCGAAATGCCCCCGCCAAGTATTTGAAGCTTTGGTGAAACGAAATCTTCTCAAGCCTCTCGAGAATTTCCAACCAAAGACTCCCAAACCCAACATGGATATGAGCAAGCACTGGGCCTTCCACAACTACCCCGGCAACACCACCGACAATTGCTTCGTGCTCAAGTAGGTGGTCCAGGGGCTCATTGAGGAGGGAAAATTGGAACGCCCTCGTGGTCCCAATACCATCGGAAATCCATTCCCCGAACGACAGTGGTAAACTCAATAGCCTTTGACGAAACTCCAAGCGAGAGCGCACTCCCCGCAATTTCCGAAACCGTCGCATGCCGTCCCGCTATGACCGGGAGCGTGAAACCGTAGTCAAAAGGTCTCGTGACCGGGAATTCGTACAAGAACGCCCAAGGGCAACCGTCTCCCTACGATCCGTGCCCCGACCAAGGCATACAAATGGATGGATCGAATGCTCCCCAGAGGAGACTAAGTCAAACGGTAGCACGGGAAGCGGCTTAGTCTTCACAGACGATGACTTACCGACATGTGAGAATCGGCACAATGAAGCCCTCCTCATCCTCATAAAAATAGAGATGTTCTTCCTCCCGAACGTCTTGATTGATAACGGCTCGCAGCCAACATCATCGCTGAGCACACCGAAACGACTCCGTATCGACCGCTCCCCGATAAGGCCTTCACCCCGGTAATCCGAGCCTACGATTCCACCGCACGACCAATCGTAGGAGTCATCAATCCGAGGATCCAATTCGATGCACAACCGGAGTCGGTAGAGTTCCAAGTCGTGGAAATCAAACCAACCTTCTCTCGCCTTGCCGGGACGACCTTGGATACATCGTATGAAAGCAAGATCATCTACTCTTCACCAATGCGTGAAATTCATCAACGCCAATGGAGTGATCGAAGTGATCCGCGGAAGCAAAGGTAATGGCAAGTGCTTGGCCAGCAAGCTACGACCTTAAGAAGGTCCCGACATGACCGAATACTCTTCTCCGTATGAGTCTCCTACCCCGTCCCGCTACGAAGTGGATCCTTACATCCACGCTCTAAGCCGCGACGAGCCGGAAATCGAAGAGCTCATGGGTCGTGATGACAACTCGATATATGCGACCGTGAAGAATGCTTAAGAGAAGATCAAGAGATGGACGCCCGATGGAGATTGATCGAGGAGTAGACCCTTACTTCGCCGAAAACCCTCTTGCAAACCGGCTCATCACCGATCCCCGATACAAGACAACCCTCCGGCCGACACTCTGATCTTACTGGGACAAACCCATCACAAAGATAGTTCAATTCAACATTCCAAAGGTCCGACCTAGATGAACAAAGTGGCGCAACCTCCTCCAAGGCCTAATCAGTGGAAGGAGATATAGCATGCCCTCGAATCGACATTGTAAATGTCGTCCAAGCAAAGATCCTAGATAAAGAGGCGCATTCTATGAAAATGATCAACATCGCAAGAATCAACTCCGACCGCCGAATGCTTCGCCCTCTTAGAAGTAGCCCTCGCCGACTTCTATCATCAAAGACCCCCAAGGACTCGGTGGCAACACTAATGGAGGGACATCATCGGGAGCAACCAAAACCTCCGCGATCCGGTTTGAAATCGAACCACATGCGAGCTATTTTCCGGACTCATGCCAAGGGAAGATTGGCCACCCGAACCATCACCACTCCTCTGAGCTATAGCCGCCCAAGAGCAATGAAGCTCGGTCCAATCCCTCGTCGCCTATAGTCTAGCTTAGAGTCTTGTTGTCTGTGAATTCACATCTTTTGAGTCTTTTGACGGCTTTACGCCCAACGATTGTGAGTCTTTGATCAACAATGTACAGTCTTCACGCTTTCAATAAAAGGTCCGACCTTTCTAAAAAATCATTTCATTGCATCTTTAACAAGGGATGAGTTAACTAATCAAAACAGTTAATAGCAATTCATCTATACAAAAGGCAAACACATTAATTGAATAAATGCATCAAGCAAACATTTAAGCATGTTGTCAAACGAGAGAAAAACCGGGCCCAAGCTGCCGAGGAGGTTTTAATCACAACGATTTGCAAGATTGCTGAAGAGCCAAAGAGACGCAAGTCCGACGCCATTTCCAAAGACAGTACTGCATCTTCCAATACCTCAAGAACGGGGAAACCGC
This sequence comes from Adenophora triphylla var. japonica, assembly GCA_022495995.1. Lineage (NCBI taxonomy): Eukaryota > Viridiplantae > Streptophyta > Magnoliopsida > Asterales > Campanulaceae > Adenophora > Adenophora triphylla. The sequence goes on from JAFEMH010002994.1 coordinate 115,801, forward strand.
CTTCATGAACGAGGAAGGACAACACAGGGAAGGGGTCAAAGCCAAGAGCATTATGGCCCTAAAATGCCTCGCCTCTCACTTCGTCATCCTTGGGGACATGCTATACAAGAAACGCTACCATGGACCACTCCTACGCTGCATCAACCAGGAAGAGGCAAACAAGCTCATGAACGAAGTCCACAATGGGGCTTGCGGTCCCCACATGAACGCCAGAGCCCTGATGCAAATCATTCTCGTGATGGGCTACTACCGGATCTCCATGGAGGCGCATCGCATCCACTTTGTCCGAAGCTGCGACAAATGTCAACGGTTCTCCAACCTCAATCATCTACCTCCCCACGATCTCTACTGCATGACTACACCCTAGCCATTTGCCACTTGGGGAATTGACATCATCGGGAAAATCGCTCCGCCAGGCAGCAACGATCACGAGTTCATCTTAGTAGCCATCGACTACTTCACCAAATGGGTCGAAGCCAAGTCCTACAAGGTACTCACCTCCAAGAAGGTCGCGCATTTCCTCAAGGAAAACATCATCTGCCGATACGGCATCCCAAATGAGGTCATATCGGACAACGGTTCACACTTCGAAGGGGAATTCGGCTGCATTGCCGGCCGAATTCAAGATCACACGCCACAAATCTTCTCCCTACCGGCCACAAACAAATGGCGCCGTAGAAGCAAAGAAACAAGACCCTCGAACGGATCATCCGAAAATGACCACCCGAGGACGAGATTGGCCCGAGAAGCCGCACCTTGCACTTTGGGGCTACCGCACATCGGGCCGTAATGCCCACGGAGAAACCCCATTCGCCCGACATACGGGATGGAAGCAAGCCCTTCCCATTGAACTGAAATTCCTCACTCCGAGTGCCGCTGAAAATGACGTCAACGAAGTCGAATGGCTCCGGCCGACATGACGAATTGGCTCGCTAGACGAGCGACGACTAAAGGCCATGGAACACGTCCGAGCCTATCAAAGCAGTGATGGCTAGAGCTTTCGACAAGAAAGTCAAGTCCCGAGACATCGTGAAGGCGATCTCGGTACTCAAAGAAAAGCCTCCCACTCGAACCAACCCATCGGGAAAATGGGAACCCACATGGATCGGCCCTTTCGTGGTTCAAAAGATCTTCTCCGAGGTGCCATGAAGCCGATGCACCTAGACGGCAATCCCTTCATGAATCCAAATAACGGAAGCAAACTTTGCAGATACTTCGCCAAAGAAGAACAATCGTGCATCTCTTGGCACTCCATGTAGTGTCGAACTACGCAGACCTGAGCCCCTAGTCCGGGGGAACGTAGGCAACCTTAATTGGTCCGGTCTAAAAATACACAAAAAAGTCAAAAGTTTGAAGGTCAAATCAAGACCTCCATCAAGCTACGCACTTTTCAAGAGCATGCCCCAACGTCACCTTGACCAGGTCAAACGACGGTGGCAACATCAAAGGACATTCGGAGGTCACTCAACGTCAAACGTCTGACTCATGTCTGCTTCCAAGCCAGGGGCTTGTCTTCGCCCTCACGCACTTCAAAAAAAAAAAGAGCTCGAGCAAGGGCTCACAAAAAAAAATATATAAAAAAGCTCAAGCAGAAGCCACGAAAGGAGGTCAAGAGCCCGATGCCAACAAAGGGCAAGGAAGCTACGGAAATGACCGTCAAAACGACTTGTCAGAGGATCATTCAACCTCTCAGCCAAGCACAAAGCCTAAGCAAAGGGGATTGCCGTAATGGCCCAGACTGCTTCAGTCCGCAAAATGCAATAGAAAGGTTCAAAGATGGACGCCGACGAGGTGCACAAAAGAAACAAAGGCAAACAAGAGATCTTGCGTCTCGACAAAGCTTTAAAAGTAAATCACAAATCACAAACGGTTACAACATTTCTTGATAAGTTCAAGCACGGTCTACTCTCAAGTTCACAACATGCTAAAAGACAGCTTAATACATTTAACAAATAATGTGTTTACAATGCAATGAATGGATACCTAGGAGGTCATTCCGCGCCATCTGCGCTTGTCCCCTCTCCATTCTTCCCTTTCTTCCCTCGTCCCCGACGAGTCTTCTTTCGCTCCACGCGAACCAACTCGCGTCTCTCGCCCGAGATCGTGGGTCCTCCCCGTAGAGTCAAACAATCCAGCAGCCTCTCGTGGCTTCATTCGCCCGTGCTTCGGCTCGGATCTCCTCCCCGCGAGTCCGTAAAAGAGGACCTCTCCCCGCCGCCGGTCAACTCGGTCTCGTAGTCAAACAAAGTGTCTCCCGTCACATCCCGAGGGTCGACTGTGCTTCGGCACTCCTAAGGCATTAGCTACTACGGCAACCGGGTCCTGCATCGCTACACGCCCGCTCTCCAAAGCCACTTGGGATCGCCCAACACGCTTCTCATACCAAAGCCAGGTACTAAGTCGTCAATACGACACTCTCCCGACGTCTAAGGAGCACCACAGAGGGAAAGCGGAATACTTCCATACCTCGTAAAATACAAGAAAGCACCTGGAGCTTCCATACAAAGAGGAGCTATCTCCGTAGTAGCAAGGTCATCCTGCCCCAATAAAGGCTCCCGCTTCATCCCAAACCGCCGGGAAACAAGCGACGGAATATAGAAGGAGGACCAAGACAAACCCGGAACTCGACGACATAGGACCCTTCCCGAAAGACCCTCCTAGTCTCAATCCCCAGCCGAGGAACCCACCAACGGATCTCGATGCGTACCAAGCCGTGCCATCCATCTCTCCTGTGCGGATCGATCCATATCCATCACAAGAGGTCACCGAGCAAATGACCACGGGCTAAACGACGCCTGAGCCTGCATGGCTCAAGTCTCTCTCGCAGCCCACAAGGTGAGCAAAGCGGGCTTCCCTCTCATGAACCGATCCCCGCCGCGTACGGTCAATACCATGAAGAGTCTCCCCAAAGACCAACGGGACAATATCCTCTCCACTCGCAAAGGCCCAACCACATCTAGTAAAGCGCCATCGCAAATGCCAAGGGAGCTGACCAGGAAAAGCGTCGCCATCACGCACAAGGCAAATGCGTCCCAAGAGACATCACTCTCATCGTCAACCATAAACCGTTCCGGCAGCTCAGAAATGTCAATATGACCCGAATCAAGGATCATGCCCTGCACTTCTTCCAATGAAGTACGAAGAAAGCCTGCAAGCTTCACGCTCACAGCAGCACCACCAATCAAAGGAAGCGAGATGGCCTCCACCTCCGGTCCTCCAATCAAAGCCCGAAAATCCTCAAAGGTGGGCACCATTTCATTGTAGAAGAAGCAATACACATGCCTCCTAACATCCCAGAACTTCGCGGCAGCCCACAACAAATCCCAATCAGGAACCAACTCCTTAAAAGACCAAATCGAGTAAAGACGAAACCTTACCTCGAAAACCCGTCTCTGATGCCTCATACGACGCCGCATCCACGTTTTCAACTGCTCAAGGAAGTGTGCTTGCCTCTCCTGCAAAAGCCTCGGCAAAATTCTAGGAACGTACGAAGAATCCATGGCAAAAATGGAGGTTCCTAGAGAAAATGGGGGAGAAAGATCGAAAATGGCTGCAAATGGGGAAATGGGGAAAGACCAGACACTGGAAAGCATTTATTTCCTTCCCAAAAGCAAGGTTCGTCCGTACGGACCTCTTTGCAACCTAGGTCTGTCCGTACGGACCTTATTGCATCTTGGCCCCACTTTCTCAGCAAACAGTACAACAACCACTGTTCTCAGCAGGACCTTGCTCCAAACTGCCCAAACACTGGCCAAAGCCATTTCTGGCAAACATACACTGCCCACAAACGCACTCTCAGCTCACGTGGTATGCACAAAAAAAAAAAAATAATAGCAACAATTTCTAGGACAATTCCCGGGAATCACAAAAACGACATTACATCTTAAAATAAAATGCGTTTGCCATGCAAATACGAGTGTTTTATTACAGGCACATCTAATGTCTGTTGCTAAAAGAAAAAAAAAGAAGATATGGAAAGAGGGAAAGCAAATGAACCCTAATCCGAATCTTCAACATCATCATCCTCACCAAGGTCCTCAAGAGAGAAGTCGGGCATCCCGTGAACTCGCCACCATATCCTCGTCATCGAGTACCGAGCCCTCCGGAGGCCGGTACTCAAAGTAATCGAAGGATCAAATCCGACGAAAGGATCGAAGAAAGAAGTCTCGACGAACCCTCACCCCGCGCATCCCGCCGAGGAAAGAACCGGTAAAGGGTCTCGCGGCCTCGGCGCTCCCGAAGACGCCCCGCATCCATGCTATGCCGCCCCCGCGAAGGTCCCTCCTGATGTGGCTCCGGCTCGGCTCTCGGTGGAGGAACATCTACAGAATGCCTCGAAGGCATCGACGTGTACGCCGGCACACGTTGCAAAGACCGGAAAGACATCTTCAGCGCCATCTTCTTCGCAAAACACCGCATCGCCACGTAACGGCGGGTCAGCATGTCAAAAGCCCTCCCCGGACTCCGCACAAGCAAGCAACAAAGAAACGCTCAAAGAATACAAGCCATACTCAACAACAAAAAGAGAAAAATACGTAAAAGATGCCAAGATGGAAAAGAGTAAGCACACTCACCGGTCTATCAGATCTACGCGGTAGGCAAGCAGGAGCTCGCCGTGGACGGGTGCATACACCCTCCTCCTCGAGGAATCCCCACGAACATACGTAAAGTCCGGCCTGTGCACCGGAACCTCTCGGGGGACCCCGCGGACCAGCCTCCCTCTCCTCGCCAACACCTCGTGGCGTCCTCAACTTCCTCCTCACGAAAGCTCCATTCTCCTCTCTATACAACACAAACTCATCGGCACTCACGTCGCCCAGATACCTCTCAAAATCCAAAACATCCATCTCCCGAGAATCAAGCATCCCAAAAGGAGGGTCCCTGAGCCAAGGGAAGCATACCCGCCATGCCGCGTAAGACCCGCTCCCCAAATACATGACGCCGCAAGTCGTCCCCCGCAAAGATCTTCCGCCGCACCGTCACCGGGAGCCCTCGAAATCATCATCCTCATATCGAGCCCAAGGATACAAAACAAACCTCTCCGGCTATCTCTCTCCAAATGCTCCCGCACATCCCCGTAGGCGATGGTGAGCTTCCCCGCCGGTCCTCCTCCTCCTCGCCGGCGTGCGCCCCTAACATAGCAGATACGCCGCTACGGCCCTGTGATCTCTATCCCACGGGAAGCACCGAAAGATCTCATAGAACCACACCTCGCGACAAAAGCAAAAAGGCTCAAGCAAAAGAAAACGGAGAAACGACAAGTTGCTAAATCAAAAACAAGAATAAACTCATACCTCCAAAGCAAAGTCAAAACAAGCCAAGGAACCGGCCACACCCCCGCTAAACCGATCCAAAGAGAAGTAGAGCTCGGCCAAGCCCGCCTCGCCCCAAGAGATATCACAAACTCTCTCCAAATCAATCAAGCTCTCCAGAGAGCAAAAGGAGCCGTAGTCGAGTGGTTCGAGAACAAGGTCTCGGAAAGCGCAAACCACAGAAGGAGCGCGCTACCGCTCCGCCGTCACCCGGCCGGTAACCCGAACATAGGCCCCAATACTGGCCGTGATCCTCATCTCAACATCACTATACAACATGCCAAGACCCTCGCGAGGAACAGCGCAAAGCCCAAGCAGCCTCGCCAAGACATCCTCGGCAATCATATCTCGCCACCGCACCGGCCCTCCTTTGAAGGAAAGCCCTGGATAGCAAAGAAAGTCCGTGGGCGTCACCATCACCTCTCCCCGCCTCGATGGAAGGTGTGGGTGGTATCACACCGCACTCGAAAGGCCAAGGAAGACGCTCTTGTTCTTCCTCGTGTCGAAACCCCGCCAAGTTCTCCACGAACACGCCTGTGCCGTAAGCATAGACCAGCCTCCCGGGGCTCGACCTACCATCCACGTAAATGTCCGCATCCGCCGCCACAACTCAACAACAGCCTCGAGCGATCCCCGAGACTTCATCTTCTTGGCCTTCCCACCAAGAGCCCTCATCCCGCAGTAAACACAAAGAAAGGTACGTCAGTCACAGTACTTAATGCAAAATACCAAAAGAAAATCAAAACACATATATCCCGTCACGAAACACGGCACATATTGCACATAATTTTTACATGCAACTCAAAACATGACATGCATTATACATAATTTTTCCATGCAGTCCGTCACAAAACACGGCATACACTATACAAATTTTCTCAACAAAGGGATCAAGCACTACACGACACATTTTCAAAAGACCCGTCACAAAACACGGCACATATTGCACATACTTTCCCCCATAAAGTCCGTCACCCAAGAACACGGCACACACTGCATAACACATTTTCAAAAGAAAAGTCCGTCCCTACACGGCACATACTTTCAGACAAAACCCGTCACAAAACACGGCACATGTCACATTTTTTGTCCCTACATGACAATTTTTCCCACATTGTACATACATAAAAAGCATAATGTACAAAACACCAAAGCATGCAATTCATTAGAGAGGCACTTTATTTTCACAAATAAGAGCTAATCTACACATTTCTGCACAAAATGCACATATTCACAATTTTTACATGCCCAATTTCAACAATTCATCAAGAATTCCACAAAAGGCATGGCAAATAACAAAAGCCCCAAAATGCGAAAAACTAAAACCTAGTTCTAGCATTCAAGAATTCAAGCAAAGAAATCGAGACGAAATGGATTTCTTACCTCCCCGACGTTCCTAGAGCGACGATTGTGCACCTCCGGATTCGGATATAATACATCCGGGTTCTTCGAAGATGGAACAAAGGAGATCCAATTTCTTTGGAGCTCCATCCGTTGCTCGATCACTTCTTGACTGCGTTATCGACGACCCCTCCGAAATCCTTCCGCCATTGCGAGCAATTCAAGCGAAAAATGGAAGATTTTGGTGTAAAAATGGAGGTTTTCTCCTTCTCTCTCTCTCTAGTTCACGCACGGAAGAAGAAGGAATGGGGAAAGCCTCGGGTTTTTAACCCAGTCAAAACCTGGGAACTGTAAAATTCACACTTGGTCCGTACGGACCTCTTTACATCCCAGGTTGGTCCGTACGGACCTTCTTGCAAGGGAGGGCCAAATTACTTTCCTGCCCTTATAATCTTTGCCCCTGGCTGTCTTAAGGCCTATTTCAGCAAATTCAGTGCAGTTTGGTCCTTAATCAATCGATTCAACCACCGGCCGTCAATGCAAGCCCGGACTACGCCCACTCAACGGCAATTCAACAACCGGTCGTCAATGTAAGCCCGGACTTCGCCCACTCAATGGCAATTCAACCACCGGCCGTCAATGTAAGCCCGGACTTCGCCCACTCAACGACAATTCAAGAACCGGCCGTCAATGTAAGCCCGGACTTCGCCCACTCAACGGCAATTCAACCACCGGCCGTCAATGTAAGCCCGGACTTCGCCCACTCAACGGCAATTCAAGAACCGGCCGTCAATGTAAGCCCGGACTTCGCCCACTCAATGGCAATTCAACCACCGGCCGTCAATGTAAGCCCGAACTTTGCCCACTCAACGGAAATTCAACCACCGGCCGTCAATGTAAGCCCGGACTTCGCCCACTCAACGACAATTCAACAATCGGCCGTCAATGTAAGCCCGGACTTTGCCCACTCAATGGCAATTCAACCACCGACCGTCAATGTAAGCCCGGACTTCGCCTACTCAACGGCAATTCAAGAACCGGCCATCAATGTAAGCCCGGACTTCGTCCACTCAACGGCAATTCAACCACCGGCCGTCAATGTAAGCCCGGACTTTGCCTACTTAACGGCAATTCAACCACCGGCCGTCAATGTAAGCCCGGACTTCGCCCACTCAACGGCAATTCAAGAACCGGCCGTCAATGTAATCCCGGACCTCGCCCACTCAACGGTAATTCAACCACCGGCCATCAGTGTAAGCCCGGATTTCGCCCACTCCAACAGCAACTCAAGCACCAGCCATCAAAGTAAGCCCGAACTCCTTCCCCAGCAAGTCAAAAGGGAAGTCATACAAGACTACATATCCCCAGCACCGGCCGTCAATGTAAGCCCGGACTTCGCCCACTCAACGGCAAAACAAGCGCAAGAAGGAGCCAACACCTCCCAGCATAAATCTCAAGGCACAAAACGCCTCCAAAACGCCTCCAAAACGCTCATCGACAACGCAAGCACCGGCCATCAAAGTAAGCCCGACGTCACCCTCTCAGCAGAAAAGGCCCCTACAAGGCCACGATGATCCCCAACAGACGAACACCGGTGGCCATCGTAGGTCCAACCTTCTCCCCAGCGGACAAAGCACAAGGCAATCACGCCTCTCGAAATCAAGCACAAGGCAACCACGCCTCACAAAAGGCCTCGCCAGGTTCATACTCCTGAACCAAGCTCCAACTTAAGTTCATACTCCTGAACTAAGTCTCAAATGCCAGGTTCATACTCCTGAACCAAGCCTCAACTTAAGTTCATACTCCTGAACTAAGTCTCAAACACTAGGTTCATACTCCTAAACCAAAACCCATAGTCAGAAGATGACTCAAGTCTTCATACATGGCACAACCACAGCCAGAAGACGACTCAAGTCCTCACGCATGGCAAACCGCAGCCAGAAGACGATTCAAGTCCTCACGCATGGCAAACCGCAGCCAGAAGATGACTCAAGTCCTCACGCATGGCAAACCACAGCCAGAAGACGATTCAAGTCTTCATGCATGGCACAACCACAGCCAGAAGACGATTCAAGTCCTCACGCATGGCAAACTGCAACCACAAGACGATTCAAGTCTTCATACTATCTCCAGCCCGGAAGGCTTTAAACCACTCGGTCCGGAAGACCGTATAAACCTCCCACATCACTATCTCCAGCCCGGAAGGCTTTAAACCACTCGGTCCGGAAGACCATATAAACCTCCCAAATCACTATCTCCGGCCCGGAAGGCCTTAAACCACCCGATTAGGAAATTCATAAAGTTTCCATCACAATTGACCTCGGCGGTCACCACATCTTAGGACACCACCCTGTCCTTACCACTGACCTCGGCGGTCACACGATACTTCAGGGCACCATCACACCCACATACACTCACAAATTTACGACATCTGAACTACGACCAGGCTTGATTCCCGCCAGGGATACGTAGGAATCCTATCACAGGGTCCAGCCATAGACCTATACGGTCACCCAGGATGCCGCAACATCCTCACCATCGACCTATGCGGTCACCCACAGGACACAACCACGTCCATACACAAAGTTTCACTCAGAGGACCCTCTCCATCCTCGTGCACCACAAACACTCACCCCACACCCGAACTACGATTAGGCTTGATTCCCGCCAGGGATACGTATGAATCCTATCACAGGGTCCAGCCAACTGACCTAAACGGTCACACAACAGGACACCGCCACGCCCTCACCCTGACCTCCACGGTCACTTCCTCTCCCAGCACGCGATCCAGATTAGGACCCTTATCTTATCAATGACCCCACTTCCTCCGTAAGTGACGTCGTTGAGGGGCTTCTGTAAGTACCCCAATCTGGATTACCCTTTTTCGAGCACATAGGAAACACTGCAGACTCACAAACACAGTCTCGAAGACCTATGGCACTCAAAACCCTCAAAAAACCCTCAACCAAACCAAGGGAGGAGCCTTTATGGGATAAAAAGGGACAAAAGGACCTTTTGGGAATTTTCAGGAAATTGGAGAAGCAAATAAGGTCCGTACGGACCTCTTTGTTGCAATAATTACTGAATCCCCTTAAAGTCCACCATATTCCCTCAAATCCCGGAGAAATCATTACCCCCCATGCATGGTTGGTCCGTACGGACCTCTTTGCATACCAAGATGGTCCGTACGGACCTCTTTGCACAGGGGACACCATTATTCTAGAATATTCACAATTATTACATATTCCCTCAAATCGAGGAAAACTAAAAATCTGAATAACCCAGGGGTCCGTACGGACCACTTTGCATTTTTCTGGCACTATAAATAGAGGGCTCCCCCTCCCATTTTCAAACACACCTCCCTCTTCTTTCTTCTTCCCCTAGCCTTCTGGCTCCCCTCTAAGCCCTCTCGAGGCAATCCCGGCCCCTTTCGGATCCTTCCGAGGCCTTCCGAGCTCCCTCGTGGTGCTCCGAAGCCTCTTCGAGCGCTCCCGCGACGCTCCTGCGCTGCCCCGAGGCACTCTCGAGGTACTCTGAGGCCCCTCGTGGTACTCCGAGGCCTTGCCTGGTCTTTCCAAGGTGTCCCGGCTCTTTTCGAGTCAAACCGGTAGCTTGAACGCACGCCGAAACTCTGCCCGAGTGACTCCTGCCATCCCAACGCATGCCGAAACTCTGCCCGAGTAATCCCTGCGATCTCAACGCACGCCGAACCTCTGCCCTAACGCAGCCTACAATCTCAACTCACGCCGAAACTCTGTCCGCAGACAACCGGCCCCTCCCGGGCAATCCCGTCCGTGCCGAACATCATTCCATCCTCAAACACTATTCCCCAGCGGAAGACAGACACGAACCAACATTGGTAAGGCTTCCTTCCTACACTATTTCAATACATTTCAATACATAGTGTACAATGTAGACATCCAATACAACATGCATTTTTAAAAGCACACACACACACACAACAGTTAAAGAATATTAGGGGTATTCGAAAGACTCGTTTTTACGAGGCGACTCGGGTGAGCTCTAAGATTCTAATATTCTTTTCCCGAGGAGTCATCTGACCTCCGAACTCAAAATCTCATCACACAAAAACAGTTTATTATTATTTTTAAACTGATGCCCTTTTTCAATGTTTTGGGCTTAACAATAAAAACGGCGTGGCGACTCTACAAAGCCAAACACAGCGAGACACCTCCAACACGCTAAAGCGGAATAAGCCAGATGCCGGGGCGCAAACGCGCTGCCTCTCGGATCCGGGCAAACTTCCCGAAAAGCAACGAATGCGAGATGCACGGGGGCCCCACGCGCGAGCCGGATCCCGGGTAATTTAAGTAGTGCATGCCGTGTTTTTGTGATGGGCTCTTATGTTTTGAGAATGTGACATGTGTGCCGTGTTTTTGTGACGGGCTCTTGTGTTTTTCCATGTTGGGACGTGTGTACCGTGTTTTTGTGACGGGCTCTTGTGTTTTGAGAATGTGACGTGTGTGCCGTGTTTTTGTGACTGGCTCTTGTGTTTTGCCATGTTGGGACAGACTTTTTATGTTTTGCCGTGTTGGGACAGACTTTTTATGTTTTGCCGTGTTGGGACGGACTTTTTATGTTTTGCCGTGTTGGGACGGACTTTTATGTTTTGTTTATTTTCATATATTTGCATTAAGTACTGTTATTGACATACCTTTGCTGTGTTTACCTGCAGGATGAGGTGCCTTCGTCTGGGAAGGCTAAGAAGATGAAGTCACGAGGGTCCCTTGAGGCCGTAGTTGAGGTGTGGCAGAACCTGCCGGAGATCTCCAGGGAGGGTAGACCAAGTCCTAAGAGGCTGGTCTTTGATTTTGGTTTGGGTGTGTTTGTTGAGAACCTGGCCGGGATAGCGGAGATGCAGAAGAACAAGGATTTGTGCCCTACCCTCATAAGGGCTTGGGCTTGTTGTACAGCGATGTAGAGGCGCAGATCATGGCCAACATAGGGGCTTATCATCGGGGCATTGGATTGGTGACGGCTAAGCAGTTGGCGCGCTCTTTTCTATGGTTTGCTCTTTTCAAGACTCTGTTCTCGAACCACGCCTCTTCCGCTCTTTTCCCTCTGCTAGAGAGTTTGGTGGACTTGGGGAGGGTTGGTGAGATTGCTTGGGGCAAGGCGGGCTTGTTCGAGCTCTACTTCTCTATGGACAGGTTTAGCCGGGGCGTGGCCAGTTCCCTGGGATGCTTCAATTTTGCACTGGAGGTATGAGTTTATTGTTGTTTGTGGTTTAGCAGTATATCATTTCTCCGTCTTTTTTTTTCTTCTGTTCTGAGCACTATCTGCTTTTTGTTGCAAGTGTGGTGCTATGAGATCTTTCGGTGTCAGCCATGGGACCGGGAGGATGAGGCCATTGCGGCCTACCTTGCCATGCTAGGATGGGCTCGTCCTTTGAGGAGGAGGAGGACGACCAGAGGGAAGCTAACCGTTGCATATCGGGACGTACAGGAGTTCCTGGAGAGGGATAGCCCGGATGGGTTTGTGCTGTACCCTTGGACTTGATATGGCGATGACGAGCTTGAGGGTGGTTCCGCGGTGACACGGCAGAGGAAGATACTGCGGGGCCTTACTTGCGATGTCATGTATCTGGGGGAGAGGGTCTTTTGGCAGCATGGCCCAGGTGAGCCCCCTATGGCTCTGAGGGATCCGCCCTTCGGGATGATGCATCCTCGTGACATGGATGTGCTGGAGCACGAGAGGTACCTGGATGGCGTGAGTGCCGAGGAGTTCATCCTGCATGGAGAGGATTATGGGGCTTTTGTCAGGCGGAAGCTGAGGATGCCACAGGTGTTGGCGAGGGAGAGGCAGGATGGCCCACCACGTCCCCCAGATGTTTCGGTGCCTGGGCCGGACTTCACGTATGTCCGCGGGGACTCTTCGAGGAGGAGGGTGTCGGTGCCCATCCCAGAGCAGGCTCCTGCTGCTTATCGGGCTGACCCGGATGCTCCGGTGAGTGTGCTTACTCTTTTGGCATCTTTTTTGTATTTTTTTTACTTTTTGTCGAGTATGATTGCTTCTCTTTAGCTGAGCATTTCTTTGGTTGTTTGCTTGCGCAGGTCTCGGGGAGATCCTTTGATATGCTGACCAGCCGGTTTTTGGGGATGAGGTCCTTTGCAAAGAAGCTCACGCGGAAGCTGTCTGCAGGTCTTCGCGGGAGGCGACAACGTTCGAGCCAATGCCTTCGAGGCGGTCTGTGGATGCTCCTTCGTTGAGGGCTGAGCTAGGGCCACAGCCGGAGGTACCGGTTCGGGGGCGACATAGTCTTGATACAGGGACGTCTTCGGGGGCCCAGAGGCCACAGACTCTTCATAAGTTCTTTCCTCCGCAGGATGCACATGGAGAGGGTTTGTCCACGCATCCCTTATATGATCCTTTCACCGGGTTCGATCCCTCGGAGTACTTCTAGTACTCGCCACAAGAGGGGGTCCAGTATTCTGATGATGAGGGTGTGACTGGCGAGTTTGCTGAGATGCCGGACTTCTCGTTTACGGAGGTTGATGATGATGAGTCGGAGTAGGTCTCATTTGATTTCCCTCTTCCCATTGTTTTTTTGTTTAGAAGTATACATTTTGTACCTGTAATAAAACACTTGTATTTGCACAGCAAAGTATTTTATTTGAGATGTAATGATGTATTTTGTGATTCCCAGGGATTGACCTAGGAATTGTTGCTAGTTTATTGTTTTTTTGTGCATGTCACATGATCTGGGAATGCATTTGTGGTTAGTGTATGGTTGCCGGAAATGGCTTTGGCTAGGCTTTTGAGCAGTTGGGGGTAGGGTCCCGCTGAGAGCAGTAGCTGTTTTGCAGTTTGCTGAAAATCTGGGGCCATGTTGCAAAGTGGTCCGCACGGGCCATTCCAGCATGCAAAGTGGTCCGCGCGGATCCACCTTGATTTTGGGAAGGAAATAAGAGTTTACAGAAAGTCTGGATTCCCCCCACTTCCCATTTGCAGTCATTTCGAGCTTTCTTCCCCATTTTCTCTAGAAACCTCCACATTTGCCATGGATTCTTCATTTTCTCCAAGAATTTTGCCGAGGCTTTCGAAGGAGAGGCGAGCATATTTCCTTGAGCGGCTCAATACGTGGATGAGGCACCATATGAGGCACAACAAGCGGGCTTTCGAGGTGAGATTTTGACTCTGCTCGGTTTGGTCCCTGCGGGAGTTAGTTCCTGATTGGGAATTGCTGCGGGCTGCCGCGAAGTTCTGGGATGTTAGGAGGCACGTGTATATCTTCTCCTACAATGAAGTCACGCCCACCTTTGAGGATTTTTGGGCTTTGATTGGAGGACCGGAGGTGGAGGCCATCTCCCTTCCTGTGATTGGTGTTGCAGCGATGAGTGTGAAGCTCACATGCTTTCTTCGGACTTCGTTGGAAGAAGTGCAGGATATGACTTTTGATTCTGGTCATATTGACATTTTTGCGCTGCCGGAGCGGTTTATGAGCGATGAGAGTGACGTCTCGTGGGATGCATTTGCCTTGTGCGTGATAGCGACGCTTTTCATGGTCAGCTCCCCTGGGGTCTGTGACGGCGCTTTGCTTGATGTAGTAGGGGAGGATATTGCTCCGTTGGTGTTGGGGGAGACCCTTCATGGCATTGATCGTCTGGCGACTGGGGATAGGTTCATGAGAGGGGGAAGCCCCGCTTTGCTCACCTTGTGGTTGCGAGAGAGGCTTCAAGCCATGCCTGAGTCTCCGGCGTCTTTTAGCCCGTGGACGTTTGCTCGGAGACCTCTTGTGTTGGATATGGATCAGTCCGCCTGAGAGAGATAGATGGCACAGCTTGGTACGCATCTGATTCGCTGGTGGGTTTCGCACTGGGGGATTGAGACTAGGAGGGCCTTTCAGGAGGTTCCTATGTTGTCAGAGTTCCAGGTTTGTCTTGGTCCTCCTTCTATATTCCGTCGCTTGTTTCTCGGAAGTTCGGGATGAGGCAGGAGCCTTTGCTGGGCTGGGATGACATTGCCACTGTGGAGGTGGCTTCTCTCTGCATGAGATTCAAATGTTTTTCTGTATCTTATGAGGGTATGGAAGTATTCCTCTTTTCCTCCTGTGGTGCTCCTTCGACGTCAGGAGAGTGTTTTGTTGACCACCAAGTACCTGGACTGGTACGAGCATCATGTCGGGCAGTCCCAAGTGATTTTGAGAAGCAGGCGTGAAGCAATTCTGGGGCAAGGTTGCCATCCTAGCTATAGCCTTAAAAGTGCCGAAGCCTGGTCTAACCCTCAGAATGTGACAGGAGATGCTTTATTTGACTACGAGACCAGAGTTGACCGACTGACGGAGAGAGGTCCCCTTTTGCAGACTCGCAGGGAGGAGATCCGGGCTGAGGCACGGGCGAATGAAGCTCTGAGAGCTGCTGGATTGTTTGACTCTACAGGGAGGACCCCTAATCTCAAAATGAGAGAGACAGGGTTGGCTCGCGTGGAGCGAAAGAAGACTCGCCGGGGACGAGGGAAGAAAGGGAAGAATGGCGAGGGGACAAGCGCAGGTGGCGCAGAATGACCTCCTAAGTATCCATTCATTGCATTGTAGACACATTATTTGTTAAATGTATTAACCTGACTTTTAGCATATTGTGAACTTGAGAGTAGACCGTGCTTGAACTCATCAAGAAACGTAGTAACCGTTAGTGATTTGTGATTTACTTTTAAAGCTTTATCGAGATGCAAGATCTCTTTTTCGCTTTTTGCTTCTTTTGTGAGCCTTGGCGGCGTCCAGCTTTGGACCTTTCTGTTGTATTTGTGAACTGAAGCAGTCGGAGCCTTGACGACATCCCTTTTTGTTTGGATTTTGTGTTTGGATGGGAAGGTTGGATGTTTCCTTGACAAATCATTTTTTTACGATCTTTTCCATGACTTCCTTGCTTCTTGTTTGTCGGCTCTGGGTCTTTGACCTCATTTTTTTTGTTTTAGCTTCTGCTGGAGCTTCCTTTTTTTTTGAAAGCTTCTGCTTGAGCTCTTTTTTTTGAAAGTTTCTGCTTGAGCTCATTTTTTGTTTTTTTTGAAGCGCGTGATAAAAGGCGAAGGCAAGCCCCTAGCTTGGAGTTGACAAGGGTCAGTCTCTCGATGCTGAGTGACCTTTTGATGTCCTTCGATGTTTGCTGCCGTCGTTTGACTTGGTCAAGGTGATGGTGGGGGCATGTTTTGTAAAGTGTATATTTTGATGAAGGTCTTGGTTGACATTCAAACATTTTTTGTTTTTTGTGTGTTTTTAGACCGGACCAATAAAGGTTGCCTACGTTCTCCCCCGGACTAGAGGTCTCAGGTCTGCGTAGTTCGACACTACAAGGAGTGCTAAGAGATGCGCAGTTAATCTTCTTTAGGCGAAGTATCTGCGAAGTTTGCTTCCGTTGACTGGATTCATGAAGGGATTGTGAATGAACGCTCGCCGAAAAAATTTAGAAAATGAGAGTCGCCACGCCATTTTATAGGAAACATTGAAAACCTTTTGAAAATAGAAGATGGGTTCGGGGGTCAGATTACGTGTTGGGAAGAACCGAGAGTTCACCCAACACGCCTCGTAAACGAGTCTTTCTATGTTCAACATCCAATTCAATCAATAAGTGTGTGCAAATTGTGTGAGACATAATATGTGATGAAATGCATATTGATGCTTTGCTTTATTGATCAACGAAGGAAATTACATCTTGTGAGCCACTTAATACGGGAGGCCACATCCCAAATAAAATGAGGATTTAACAAGGATTACAACTGAAATGAACCTTTTGCAGATGGCTAGTTATGTCGCAAGACCCACGACCTGGGGTGGTCAGTTGTGTCGCGTGACATAACATGCCACTCTATAGAGGCTTTACACAGATTACTCACAGATTGCACGAAAGGACTACCTAATCCGAATTACATCAGAGATTCGACTTAGGGAACACATGAATCAGCATCCAATTGATCAAAGGGGTGTAGATATGGGAGAGATCCACACTCCCTTGATGAACAAGCCACAATTATATTCAAATTACATCATACACATGAAATAAAACTAAGCAAAGAAACTTAAATAGAGAGATGGTGATTGCAACTTGATAATTAGAGCAGATGGAGCTTAATTATCAAGTTGTGAATAGAAATTGAATATGAATTGTGCAAAGAGCAAAATATAAGAGAGAAAAGGAGGGAGAGAGTTGTTACCCTTGTAGATCCACAATCTCTACACCAAGTTAGGTGTAGGGATCTTCAAATCAGCTGCAGATGATGGATTTGAATCCTCAAATTTAAAGTAGCTTTGGATCTTCAATTGGTATGAAGTGTATGAGAGTAGATGGGTGAATTGTGTATGAGAGATGAGAGGATTGAAGGGAATTGGTGTGTGTTGTGTGTGTTTTTAGGAGAGAGAGAGGTTTCTGGGCATATTTTGGCAGAGTAACCTTAGGGAGGCTGGAAGGGATCCAGAAATGAGAGGGGAAGGGTCTTATTTATAGCTTCATGGGAAGTGGAAACTTGTGTCGCACGAATGAACGAAGGTAACCGTTTTCCTTCTAGAACATGCAAGGTGGCAGCCTGGAATGATCGACATGGCTTGTTCTGTCGCACGACTTAAGGGAGCATAACCGTTTTCCTTCTGGAAACATGCAAGTTGGCGTATTCTGGACCTTTCTTGGGTTAATTCCCTATAGGTCTAACCTATGTAATTCCTTACAGGTCCTTGTGCATTAAAAAAGGACCGAAAGTCACTTCCTTAGCAAGAAACTCGTAAAAAGCTCCCGGAAGTCTCGAAATGGACCGAAAATTTACCAAAACGCACCCTATTGTACTTTTATTGTGTAAACGACACTTTTATTGGGTCACGAATTGAATTGGGGTACTTACGGAGCCCCTCGACAACGTCACTTATGGAAAAAGTGAGGTTGTCGATAAGACGGATCCCAAGCCTAATGAGCAGCTGGTGGGAAAGGTAGACCAGAGTGGTCAACTTGCCAGACATGTTGGGGGTATGGAAGATGAAGGAAGATGATTGATGAGGTTGGATGGCTGGACCTTTTGGGAAAGGATTCCTATGTATCCCTAGGAGGGAATCAAGCCAGATCGTAGTTCGAAAGAGTGAGAACTTGCGGTGCCTCAAATCAAAGAAAGACCGAAGCGAACAAATGGCTGGACCATTTGGAAAAGGATTCCTACGTATCCCTAGGAGGGAATCAAGCCAGATCGTAGTTCGAAGAAGAGTGAGAACTTGCGGTGCCTCAAACCGAAGAAAGACCAAAGCGGTCAAATGGCTGGACGTTTTTGGAAAGGATTCCTACGTATCCCTATGAGGGAATCAAGCCAGATCGTAGTTCGGAAGAGTGAGAACATGCGGTGCCTCAAATTGAAGAAAGACCGAAGCGTTCAAATGGCTGGACCTTTTGGGAAAGGATTCCTACGTATCTCTAGGAGGGAATCATGCCAGATCGTAGTTCGAAATTGTGAGAACATGTGACCGAGAGAATGTACAGCTGCCTTGAAATGAGGACGTGTAGCCAATGGAATGTGTGGCTACCTCGGAGCGAGTACGTGTAGCCAAGAGAAATGTGTGGCTGCCTCGAAGCGAGGACGTATAGCCTATTGAATATGTGGCTGCCTCGGAGCGAGGACGTGTAGCCAATGGAATGTGTGGCTGCCTCGAAGCGAGGACATGTAGCCAATGGAAAGTGTGGCTGCCTCGGAGTGAGGACGTGTAGCCAAGAGAATGTGTGGCTACCTCAGAGCGAGGATGTGTAGCCAATGGAATGTGTGGCTGCCTCGGAGAGAGGACGTGTAGCCAATGGAATGTGTGGCTGTCTCGGAGCGAGGACGTGTAGCCAAGAGAATGGAGTGAGAACTAAGGTGTCTCGACCCGAAAAGAGAATGGAGTGAGAACTAAGGTGTTTCGACCCTAGGAGGGAACAGAGTGAGAACTAAGGTGTCTCGACCCGAAGAGAGATATGCAATGAAAATATGATGATTTGTAGCTTGAAAGAGATATGCGTTCATACCTGTGCTATGCTTACCTGTAGCTGCCGGAAGGACTGAGGCTACGACTGATGATGATGAAGAGTTGTTGGTTTGCCGTGCAAGGGATGGTCTTTGTTGATGATTTGCCATGCAGAACGGGATTTTGATGATGACGTGCCGGTGCAAACGGGCTTTGATGAAGACGTGCCGGTGCAAACGGGCTTTGATGAAGATGTGCCGGTGCAAACGGGCTTTGATGAAGATGTGCCGGTGCAAACGGGCTTCGATGAAGACGTGCCAATGCAAATGGGCTTTGATGAAGATGTGTCGGTGCAAACGGGCTTTGATGAAGACGTACCAGTGCAAATGAGCTTTGATGAAGACATGCCGGTGCAAACGGGCTTGGATGAAGATGTGCCGGTGCAAACGGGCTTTGATGAGGACATGCCGGTGCAAACGAGCTTGGATGAAGAAGTGCCGGTGCAAATGGGCTTTGATGAGGACATGCCGGTGCAAACGGGCTTTGATGAGGACATGCCGGTCCAAACGGGCTTTGATGAAGAACCGTTGCAAACTGGCTTTGATGAAGATGTGCCAGTGCAAACGCGCTTTGATGAAGACGTGCCGGTGCAAACGGGCTTGGATTAAGTTGTGCCGGTGCAAACGGGATTTGATGATGAGAGGGACGGACCCGAGAATTTTGTAAAGAGAGGGACGGACCCGAGATTTTTTTTTTTGACAAGAGAGGGACGGACCCGAGAATTTTTGACAAGAGAGGGACGGACCCGATGATTTTTTGAAGAGAGGGATGGACCCGATGATTTTCTGAAGAAAGGGACGGACCCGACGATTTTTTTGACTTGAGGGACGGACCTGATGATTTTTTGACTTGAGGGACGGACCCGAGGATTTTTTGACTTGAGGGACGGACCCGAGGATTCTTGACTTGAGGGATGGACCCGATGATTTTCTGAAGAGAGGGACGGACCCGATGATTTTTTTTTGAAGAGAGGGACGGACCCGATGATTCTTTGACTTGAGGGACGGACCCGATGATTTTTCGACTTGAGGGAAGGACCCGAGGATTCTTGACTTGAGGGACGGACCCAATGATTTTTTTATTTTTTATTTTTTGAAGAGAGGGACGGACCCGATGATTTTCTGAAGAGAGGGACGGACCCGATGATTTTTTGACTTGAGGGACGGACCCGATGATTTTGATGATGATCTGCCGATGAGAACGGGCTTTTGATGAAGATGCTCCGTCCAACACGGGATTTTGATAATTTTCAAACCAGATGAACTTTGCTGTCGCTGAGACTGATGAGCACTATTGCTTGGAGATTGAGGCAGCTGAAACTCTTTTCGACGAGCACTGCTTGGAGACTGAGGCAGCTAAAGCTCTTTCAGACGATGCTGATAAGTCTGAAGAAGATGATGAAGGCAGAACACGCCACCTACAGGATTTGAAATCTTTATCCAGATTGTGATTGAGGAACAATCTCCATGATCAGATTGTGATCGTTTTATTATTGTACCCTGTGGGGAGAAACACAACACTCTAGGCACTTTGCATTAATTTGAACTCAATTATTGTTAATTTTATGCATTATTAATCTTGATGCACGAGTCCATCTCGGCTGGGGGTGAAAATGGAGTGAGGATCTTGTATGGCTTGACGAGTTGATATGTATACGTAGCAAATGATGGATTGTGTATGGGATGAATGTATATATGTATGATAATGTATGGGTTGATGAGGTGATATATATGTAGCAATTGTGCTATGATGAATTTATGATAGAATGACTGTGTATATATGATGATGAATGGGCTGAACCCTCTCCCATGAATTTGAGGAGTGTATAGGTGATGGATGAGGAATGTATGGATGACATGGTGCAGACTAGGCAAGTCGGGGACACTCCCGGGTAAGTGCAGATTGCAGCAGTTGAGCAGGTGATTGACAAGAACAATGTGTGGCGCGCCTGAAACGGCAAGCAGCAGAAGAAGTGCAGAGAATGCCCTGGCTTTGAAGAGATGACCAGGCGAAGCCCCGATCTTGAGGAGGTGACTTTGCGAAGCCCCAGTTGATAATGCAAAGCAATCCCAAAGTGGATCCAATAAGGAGCACATCTATCATGTAGCAAAGTGGATGCAGAAAATACCCTGGCAAAAATACCGATACGAGATATTCTGAGAGAACAGCTTAGCAAAGCCCCAGCTTGAAGAGCTCCAAAGCAGCCCTATTGTAGACAGAATCATCATGTGGCCAAGGAGGCATCCATCTTTCCGGACCTTAGTCAATCAGTCAATGGACAAGACTCAGAAATGTATACGTGCAGGGGCACATCTTTCGAAAAGTGGGAATGAATCCTGATTTTGTGTAACACACTCGCTTTAGGTTCGACTCTTTTGGGAGAGTATAAGCGTAACAAGGTGTGGAAAAGTGTATGGAAGCCCCTGCTGACAGAAAGACAGTATTTGGCTCTATTTTCCTATGATGTAGAAAAAGAAGACTTGTCGAGACATTTGAAAACTTGTCTTATTCATGATGATCACAAGGCTTCTTAAAATCCTTTATTGATGTTCGAGTTATTCAACCACTAATCCAGATATGAACAAATATTTTGATTAATCATGAGGAGAAAACCAACTGATATCAAGAATCAAATTTGGAAAGATAGAAATAGGATTTGTGTATAGGGACGGCTTGATGAGACCGGATTTTTCTGAGATTTGAATATATTTGTGACAAAATCATTACTGGTTGCCTACGTTCCCCTCATGGTGAGGAGCTCAGTTTGCCGTAGTTCGGGCAAGTCCCGATCGAAAGAGAAGGAATGTTGAAATTCGAGGATCTTTTGAGAAATGGAGAGTTAAAGCACATGTTTCCTTGGAGTGTCAATGAAATACACGAATGTGAAGCCCCAGTGAGACAATCACGGGAAGTGTTTTGTGGAGAAGAAACGAAGTATGCTCACATGAAATGTCAAAGGAAAGGATTGAATTCGCACAATCTTTGATTGAGGGTCTTGGACCAAGGTGGATTAGGTTCCAACTTAAGCATGCAATGAAGTATTAATCTGATTTAGATCTTGATGAAATTGGGATTGGAATACTATCCGGTAGGAAATTGTAGCTGGGTTTCAGGGCTTTAATCGGCCATCGGGTGATTTGGGACATCATGACCTCTTAAGATGAGAGGTCGGCTGGGCTTTTTGCTGACTGAACCTCTAAAAATGAGAAGTTGGCTTTTAAGGATGTGTTTGGGATTTTTAAGGTGAGGGAATTGATTGTCTCTTCAATGCCTCTAATAATGAGAAGTCGAAATTGGCTTTGGCAAGGTTAAGGGTAATGGGAATATCTTCTGAAAGGTGAGAGGATGGCTTGGGATTGGTTAAAGGTAATGGTGAGGGGACATCCATGCTGCTTCTTTATTATCCGAGAGACTCCCTTTGAGTAAACAACTAGATCCTTATTTGCTTTTGAGAAAATTGCTAGGGACTAGGCTCTCTTCTTTCTTCTTTTCTTCTCCCTTTTTTTTATTAATATTTTTTTCGAGAGAGAACTTATGCTAGTCCCTAGGGTAGATCTTTGCATTCCTCCCTTCTTCAAACATGGAGGCGGTCAATCTTTTTTTGAATCATGGGAGCCTCAAGGATAGTCCCTCTTCCTTTTGGAGATGGCTAAACAGGGTTTCAAAACATGCCAATCTTGAAATGAAGGGATATTGTTTAGTGAGGGTGAGGTAATGGCTTCCCTAGGGTGAAAGGTTTCAACCGTAATCCTTACCGAATGACCTAAACGAGATTAAGGCTTCATTGCTTGCTTAAGCTTAATTGAGAAAGATTCATGCAAATTCATTGAGCAATGGAACGCTGAGTATGATGAAAGAGATGTGAGATGGGGAGTCGATGAGCCCCAATTTGAGAAGGATATCAGTTGATTTTCTCACTCCGATTAATTTAAATATTAATCATTTCAATGAATTATTGATTGAGCAGCACAAATGATCATGTAGAATAAAACCATTTCAATTAGGTGTAATGTGGGTGTGCAAGTGATGTCTCGAGTCTAGCAAGAAGAGAAATAAAGACTTTTATTATTGAAAGAGAAAGACTGGTCCAACTTGGACTCAACAGACTCAATACTCAAAAGGGACGTTCTGGATCCTACGAAGACTGATTGACTGCATCAACTTCGGACGGGCGAGAAACTCCAGACTGGCTGGACACCACATTTTCTGCACCAAACATCTCGGATTCTGAATCAGATAAAGTTCACTCGGACACTTGAACTGCCTTCGCCTCGGGAATACGAACCAAACGAGCACCGGGGACCGGAGTACGCACCCAACTTGCCATAACTGCATAGGTGGATAGGGGGTGTATAAGGTGGATGATAGAGAAGAGTCTTGAGAAGGTGTGGGAGAGGGAAGAAACGGGAAAGGAGATGGACTCATGCAAGCATCTTATTAATGTGCAAGTTGAAATCGATGTCTTTTAAATCCTAGGAACGGTTAGAAAAGGATAGACTTTTATTCTCGCAATCTAGACCTCGGGGGAACCTAGGGACACACCATTCAAAAATATACCAAATGCATTAGTTAAAAATTAATAATAGGCAATAATACCCAAATAAAACCCAAGTGTTTATGGGACGGATAAGCAGTCCAAATTTCTGGAGAAATTTGGGCAGCATGATGGGTATTCCTGAAGAAATTCAAAGAAAAAATCCGGCATGACCTCTCGTTGGTGCACGTTGACAATGTGGCATGATCTCTCGTTAGAACATGCCATGGGAATGACATGTCCTTACGTGAAACCATGTTGCATTGGCAACATGCCCACACGTGCTAGGTTTTGGGATGGGTACGAAAGTCTATGACTAATTTTTAGAAAAATTCAGTTTAGTACATTTTGAAAATGTCGTGTCAAAAACAAACTGTTGGGTAAGTTGAAAAGTGTTGTTCCACCTATGATGCGCTAGGGGGAAAGGATTGATATTAGGTGCTCAAGCGTAGGCGACATACATCACCGTCCGCGATGCCGTCAATCGCACCAAATGGGCTCTAGATCTAGTGACGTCGTGTGCGGGTGACTAGATTCCTTTATTTACGAAAATGATTTTTTTATTTATTTTTATTTGAAAAGGGGGAGAAAAGGAAAATCACACACACCCCACAGAGATACAATAGTCAAATGATCATAAACGTTGATCATGGGGACTGCCCACAATCACAACCTGTACCAAGGAGATCAAAATCATGCATAGTGGCAAACTTTGTCACGCGACACTGGACTGATGAGGCAAGTTATGTCGTGTGACAAAAGGAGCCATGATTCCAGAACCTCAAAAACATAACAAGGCCCAGCCTCCAATCAATGCCGTGGCTCGACACCAAACCTCAGCACAACAAAACAGGAAGCATGGAAGGAAAGACACGCCACAAAGCAGTAACATGCAAATATCACATAATATCACACACAATGCACACACAAATGAATGAGAAAGATGTTGAACATGAACAAAAGCTTGACCCACTTTTGAAAACAGGTTTTAATTCCCCTGCAGAGTCGCCACTGAATGAACGCTCGCCGAAAAAAAATTAGAAAATGAGAGTCGCCACGCTGTTTTAAAGGAAACATTGAAAACCTTTTGAAAAGAGAAGATGGGTTCGAGGGTCAGATTACGTGTTGGGAAGAATCGAGATTTCACCCAACACGCCTCGTAAATGAGTCTTTCTATGTTCAACATCCAATTCAATCAATAAGTGTGTGCAAATTGTGTGAGACATAATATGTGATGAAATGCATATTGATGCTTTGCTTTATTGATCAACGAAGGAAATTACATCTTGTGAGCCACTTAATACGGGAGTCCAAATCTCAAATACAACGAGGATTGAACAAGGATTACAACTGAAATGAACCTTTTGTAGGTGGCTGGTTATGTCGCACGACCCAGACCATCTCGGTATGAGAGAGGGGACCAGACCATCTCGGCTGAGCAGATCGCTCGCTGCTTCTTGTGTTTCGCCCTTTCTAGCACTCTATTTGGGCACGCTCAGGGCACAGCTATGTTCACTTTGCTGGGGTCTTTGGCAGATATTGACAGGATAGATGAGTATGTTTGGGGAGAGGCAGGCTTGGCGGAGTTATACATTGCTTTGGACAGATATAGCAGGAAGGCGTCCACCTCCCTGACCTGCTTTGAGTTCCCATTGGAGGTATACTCTCTTCTTCTCTTTTCTTTATTCCCTTGTACATATTATATATGCACTTTTGGTATTGATGGGTCTCCTTTGTCGGATGCAGGTTTGGGCTCTGGAGATCTTCGGATGAGCGTTGTGGGACCATGTTCCGGAGGAGGCTTTTGCATAACCGGCTATGCTTTGGTGGATGAAGGATGCTCGGGTGCAGAGGACTAGAAGGACTAGGAGGAAGATGAGGTACAATGACATGGTACCATTTTTGAAGGCGGAGACTAGTGATAGGGTTAATTTTTACTCTTGGGATCGGTTTGAGGTTGACCAGCTAGGCGGTGCTGATTGCTGGACGAGGCAGAGGTGTATTTTGCGGGGAATCACCTGCCATGTTAACTACTTGGGGGAGAGGGTGACGCTGCAGCATGGTCTAGGGATGGCTGCTTTGGCGCCGAATGAGCCTCTGGCTGACATGATGTACCCCTGGGAAAGGTTAGGAACTGGGACTGGTTCAGGGGTGGGCGACCCGCCATGGAGTATGTTACTCAAGAGCCTTATCAGGCATTTGTGGGATGCAGGCTGAGGACGCCTCAGGTGCTGGCGAGGGAAGGGAGTTCGGTCGTGAGGATCCCTCGAGCTGACTTCTCGTATACCCAGGAGAGGGTCAGGATGAGGGCGCAGATTCCCCTCCCAGAGGTGACACCGCGAGCTTTCCGGCCTCAACCGAATGCTCAGGTATGTGCTAATCATATTCTGATTATTTAGCTTACGTACATCTCATGTCATTGCTTTGACTGTTTTTTATGCTTTCATTTCTTCTTTTATACAGTATTCGGCCCGAGTTGTCGATCGGCTCCTGCGCCAGGTTATCGAGGCTAAGAGGTTTATCCGCAACCTCGTGACACGGGGGAACGGTCAAGGTTCCGAGAGAGCATCGCGACTAGCACCTAGTGCCTCTGTAAGAGAGAGGTCGCCTATTCCAGCCGGCGGGTCTATTCCAGGCAGGCGATCTATGGAGACTCCCCGCACCCAGCCCAGAGAGTCGGCTCCTTCACGGCAATAGACAGACGTCCCCCTTCCTCCTTATATGGACAAGGGCATGGAGATCTCCCGGGACCACATTATCTTTGGGGGCATGGAGGGGCCAAGTTAAGTTCAGGGCGGAGCTGGTGAGGGTTCCTCTTTGCATCGCGGGGGTTATGGCGCCTTTGAGCCCCAGGGAGATTACGGGACTCCCTTACAGACTCAGGGGACGTACGACCAGAGTTCTGACACCTTCTCCTTCGGGTACGACTTCTTTCCCGATATCGGGGTTCCGTACCGAGGCATACCTGCGGATCCTTAGGACACATATTCTGATGCTGAGCAGGATGATGTAGAGTCGGGGATGGCTTTCCCAGAGGCAGCTGTGGAGGGACCGAGCATGGCTCAACGGAGGGTGCGGAGGTGCGACAAGGGGATTGCCAGGGAGGAAGATCCCGTTCTTGATTCGGACAGCGATTCTGAGTGACTGTACCTGTTAGGATAGAGAGATAAAACATATATACATTTTATGCACATTTTTTTTCTATTCTTGGAATGTAATAACTAGGTTAATAAATTTTATTTCACTTTTTTTTTTGTATTTTTGTTTCGTTAATTCTGTACTGAATGCAAGTTGCATGAGCCCGGTTTGGTGTTTTATATGGACAAATATGGGATCTTTATTGGGATTTTGGATGAAAAACATGGGGAATGGGCAACTTTTTGCTGCTTGGCTGTTTGGGGAAAAAATTCCTCATTTGGGGACAACAGTTTTTACTGCTATCAGAAAATTTTTTGGACTGGGAGATAATCTTATCCACGTGGATGAGATTGAGGCTGCAATCTCATCCGCGCGGACAAGGGCAGCATCTGGCAAGGTTATTTAAATTTTCACCTCAGATCTAGTTTTATCACTCATCTTCATCTCCCTCTCTGTTTTTTCTGAAATTTTGAGCAAAACCATAAGAAGCCATGGAAAACATGAAGAATTCTCCTAAATTGCCAAAGGAGATGAAAATGGTCTTCTTCAACAAATTCAAGGAATGGTCTTGGGAGATCATGCATGGGAACAAGGTGTTTTTTGAGGAGAGGTACAAGATCAAATCCTTGTGGTCTCTTAAGGAGCTTGTTCCGGATTATGACTTGATGAGGGCTTCCGCCGCGTTTTGGGACACTCGGAGGCATGTCTTTTGCTTTTCCTACAACGAGATGGTTCCCACCCTTGTAGATTTTAGGGCTTTACTTGGAGGGCTCGAGGTGGAAGAAGTTGCACTTCCCTTGCCCGGAGGGATGTCCTTTGTCAACAAATTGTCTAGTCTCCTGCAAATCTCTTCGGAGGAAGCCCGAGGTATGATTCGAGGACCTGACTATTTTGACATTTCTGGTCTCCCGGATAGGTTTAGGAGCTTGGGTATGGTTGGTGATTGCTATTGGGATGCATTTGCTCTTTGTGCAATCGGGTCCTTGTTCATGGTTTGTTCCTTTGGGATGTGCCACCGATCTCTGTTAGATGTTGTTTCCACTGCCGATTGGGTCGGGATACAGTTCCCTTTGTCTTGGGAGAGACCCTTCATGCTATTGACCGGTTGGCTACCGGGAAGTGGTATATGCACGGGGGAAGCTCGTTTCTGCTATCGATGTGGCTGATGGAGAGGTTGGGGGTCCTGCGGGAGGCTCCACATGCATTCAGACTATGGACTTTCACCAGGAGGGGAGTTACAGTTGAGATCGAGGATCAGGCCTCGTGGGAGCGATGGATGGCTCAGCGTCGTACCCAAGATATTCGATGGGGGATCCCGCACTGGCAGATAGAGACTAGGAGGACGCTTCAGGATGGATCTCAGGTAGTCATGCTTCTGGGGTTATGTTGGTCTACCTTCTACATTTCGGCTCTAGTTCTTCGAAAGTTCGAGATGGAGCAGGCTCCTTTGGAAGACTGCGATGATATTGCCACCCTGGTGGTGGTGTCTGTTTCTATGGATGACCCATCTGCATTTTCCATCTTCTCCCTGTAAGTGTCCCAATCAGGGTCGTTAATGTTCCGTCAGCCCAAATTAATGATTTATGATCATTTAGGGGCATTTTGGACATTATTTTGACAATTTGAATGAGGAAGGACCTCTTATGAATTAAAAAATGGACAAATACCTCGCTGGAAATTTGTCATTTCCCATAAAAAAGAATATTGACCATTTAACAAAAAGCCAAAACTGCTTTCTGCACAGGACCAATCACAGTGCTGATATGGTCCGCGCGGATGAGATTGTACCTACAATCTTATCCACGCGGATAAGATCGTCACCCAGCCAACCTATAAATACCTCCCTTCTCTCTCAATTTCATAAGGCCAAAAAATTCAAAAACCTACTGTTATGCTGTCAAAATCCACTCCCAAATAGCCATTTTCACCTTCAAAACTCAAAATCCATACTATATCCAACCTCAAATCCACTCCAAAACTACTCCTAACCCCTTGAAACCTTCAAAATCCATACTAAATCCAACCTCAAATACAACTTATTGTTTTGACTTCCCTTTCCCTCTTGTCCCAAGGATCCAAGAGGATCTCCATGGAATTCCTTTCCATGGATGATCTTCTAATGGAACCCACATTTTCTTTACTTTCATGTCATCCCCCACTTCCCTTGTTACATTACTTGGTACTTGCTTCTTTGACCTAAATCATGGTCATCTTGGAGTCCACCTCCATAGATGACCACTTTGAAAGGTCAATATTACTTGTTTCCTTGTAAATCCCCCTCCCCATGTCTAAGATACTCACCTTGGAACACTTTCCTTGGATGAAAATCATCTAGACTCAATTTTTAGGTCACAAAAGATGTATAAGATACACTTGAGTATCGGTCTCAAGGATGGTCTTCTCATGACCACCTTAGAGATCTTCCTCTAAAGTTGATACATCTTGACCTAGCTTTCTTGTCAACTTACTTTTCATGTCAAAATCCCCCTTGTCCCTAGCAAATGAAATGTTTTCAAATTCCTAACATACTCCCGGGATGGCTGGGTTAAGTGGATTCATCAATTATGACCACTAACCAAAGTCTAGGGAAAGAGAGGACAAAACATGGATGCCAAAAAATCCATACAATTCCTTCATTTTCTACTTTCAGTTATATTTCCAGTTAAGTCCTATAAATCCAGTTAACTTTCTGGAAATTACGGTGACTAAACTGGAAATTGTAAAAAATATTGACACTGCAGAGCTGTCCGCGCGGATAAGACTGCACTGCAATCTCATCCACGCGAATGACATTGTCTCCTGTAAATAGTTTTCCAGTTTTCTGTTATTTTCAGTTTAATCACTATTTTCTAACTGTTTTCCAGTTCAGTCCCTAGAATTTCAGTTATTTTCAGAAAACTCCTTTTTTAAGAAAGTCATTTTTTAAAACACACACACACACATAGCAAAAAGTTTCAAGTGAGGAATACTCGTCATACGAGGCATTTCGGGTGAACGCCAAACGTTCTTCCCG
The DNA here is from genome assembly GCA_022495995.1 of Adenophora triphylla var. japonica. Classification (NCBI taxonomy): domain Eukaryota; kingdom Viridiplantae; phylum Streptophyta; class Magnoliopsida; order Asterales; family Campanulaceae; genus Adenophora; species Adenophora triphylla. The sequence continues at coordinate 145,125 of JAFEMH010002994.1, forward strand.
GAGTGTAACGTGACCTCCGAACTCATTTTCTCTAGTTTTGGGCATTTTTCATAGTTTTGGCCCTTAAACTAAAAATGGCGTGGCAACTCCGAAATGATTTTCGTAAAAGAAAAATTGGGTGACATCACAGTGGCGACTCCGCTGGGGAATAATAAGCTATTTTCTTTTTTAAAAAAAGAAAGACTCATTTTTCAAATAATAAATAAAACTTGTTTAAAAAAAAAAACTTTTGTGGGTCAAACTTCCGTCCCAACACTTGAAACTTTTGTTTTTGTGTGTGTAGTATGTGTTTTCCCATGATGCGTTGTTATCAGTTTGATCGTCCCGGGAAAGTCAAATTTTGACTGTCAGATCAATTTTGTTTAAATTTTATGTGTTTATTTGCTTATGTGCTCGTGCATTTATGTGCTTACATGTTATCCGAAAAAAAAATGATACCCTAGTATATAGGCTGGAAACCATTAAACTTCCTTTTAAAATGCCTCCTTAGGGGAGCCGGGGATAAGCTATGGGGTAACAACGCCACGTACTGGTCTCATTTCAATAAAAATTGTCTTAAATTTTTTTTTTGCATGCATCATGCCTTTAAAACACATTTGAAAATTTCTGTTTTTACTCAAAAAAGAATGTAGACTGCTGCACACTACGTGCACGTTGACCGTACACTGCACACTACGTCCTTAACTCGGGAAATCTCAGTAGCAGTCTGGGGGGCCTTACTATGCCTCTCGGTGTGAGCATGGGATGACCCAAACAGCCATTGGTTTACCCTCGTGTGTACCCTGCACTTGTCTGTGACACACATTTTGTCCAAGACTTGGTTGGTTTTTGGTCCGGTCCGTGTCAGACCGCCAGTGTATACCTCGTGTCGGTCAAACCCTAGTCAACGTGCCGAGTCAAGATCCTCTGTGGACCTAAATCAGTCGAGGTCATGCCGGTTTCCCGTCATAAACTTTGACTAGATCTTGACTGGGGCTCGGACTTTGACTTTGACCCGCACGGTTTAAGCACCGGATCCCTGTGTGACTCCAAGTCAGCAAGAATTAACGCCCAGTCTATGATTAATTACCGCTTAACCAATGACGAGTCAAGATCTTTTGTGGACAATTATCAGTCAAGGTCATGCCGACATTTCGTCAAGCACCTTAACTCGATCTTGACCCTCGACGTTGGCTTTGCCGGTAACTTACATCGAATGCGCGTTAAGACTTCATGATCTACCAAACCTTAGGTCCATTTTTCTTTTCGGTCTGTGGGACCCGCTTACTCGGTTGAGGGTCCGTAGGTGTAGTGATGGGTCCCACTGATCCAGGATTTAGAGTAGTTAAAAAAAGAGCAATCTTTTCCAACCATTTAGGATTTGGGAAAAGGTGTTTAAAGTAAACTCCAACAAATAATTGCATGTTGCTGTTCGGTCGAAACCTAACGGTTTATTTAATTCCGCAAGCGCACGGGCTATTGTAATATAGCGGGTGCAAGTACGAGTCGATCCCACGGAGACAGGGTTTACTTTGGGATGATATTTGTCTTTATATAAATATATAGATGATTGGGGGAGATATTGATTTTGTAAGATAAAATACTAGGAAGATATATAAACTACTCTAGCATATAATGATAGTATTCACGGGATTGAAAACAGATAATTATGCTTTTAGATAAAGGCTTTTATCAAAATAACAAGGATGGTACGTTCGGCCTTCGCTACTTCGGGTTAAGACAGTAGCGTTTGTATCCTTCACTAATTATGTCCTAACTGTTTGAGAAATCCGTTTATGTTTGCCCCCGCCCTGTCATAAACGGGCATTCCGGCTTATCTCTAGCTGACCATAATTAGTAAGAATCCATTAAGAACGAGAGTCAACGTACTTTCCATTCAAAGAACACCCCTAGGCCATTGAACTACTCTCGTGATCAATGAAACCTAGTTCCTTCATATGGTTCCGTCAATTGAAATTCTCCGCTAGGTACTTCTCTCAATTGACTGGGGTTCCACAAAAATAAACATTTTTATAATTGCAAGTAATTCAAGAATAATATGAAGAAATTGTTTTAAGATAAAAGTGCCAAGTCAAGGATGATACGCTAAGTTGTGCTAACTAGCACATGTATCTTAAGACTCACCGGCCTTTCTCTCGAGGGTTCGGCTTAGTGTAATCCCGTTCGTCACGCGGGATATCCGACTCATCTCTCGAGGGTACCAAATAAATCAAAGATACCAATTAAATCTATGATCTCACGTATTTTCCACTAAAGGGTCACCCCTAGGTCTTTAAATCACTGTGTGTAATTTATCGGCCTAGTTCAATTCTTAGAGATCCGCTAATCAAGATTCTCCGCTAGGTACTTCTCTTGATTAACTAAGGCTATACAATCAAGAACGTCTCCCTAATTGCAAGTATTTAAGTTTAATAAGAAGAGAATTGAAATGACATGTAGAGAAAGCATGAATATAAATAAATGAGTTTCCAACTCCGAGAAATGGAGGATTACTCAAACCATTTGAAATGATAAAAGGAAGTAAGTAAATAAATAAAGATAAGGGAAGAAATACTTATAATAGGAGAGACAATGGCTGGAAATAATCTTCATTCACAATCTTCAAGAGTACACAAGATTTGTCACGAATCCTTGATAAACTTTTGAACATCGAGTATAAATTGCTAAAGTATTTTGCTATAAATTCTAAGTATGATATGATCCTTTCTAAATGTGTTCTATGAACATTTTCGGATTTTCTCGGATATCTAAAACCGAGTACAAATGCTTCTTTATATAGACATATATGCTAAAGGTTGGGACTCTTCAAAGTGGTGCCTTCAAAAGGTGCCTTTTTGGAACAGTACACGATCGCACGGCCGAGTCAAGGGAACCGCACGGCCGTGCGATCTTGGCGCCAAAAATTATTTTGAACTCGGGACATTGTTGCACGGCCGCTCCACCTTTGGCCGCACGGCCGCTCCGACCGAATTTTGGCCTTTATGCTTATTTCGATGTCGTCCCTCCATGGCTTTGATACTTGATTATTTCCAAGGCTCCAATTTGATCATAATTTGACTCTAAAACCCGTCTAAGAGTATAAAATCTACCAAAAGCATAAAATCGAAGATATATGATAAAAGAAGCTAAAATAACCTAAATGCAAACTAAATGATACTAAAAACTAAGGAAATGATTAATAAATAATGGGATAAATGACTATATAATAGTCACTTATCAGACTCCCCACACTTAAACCTTGCTTGTCCTCAAGCAAGTCTAGGATAAAAAAAAAAAAAAAAAGATTGGAGAGGGAGAAAAATTTCAAATGATGAAAAACGAGAATGATCCTTCGTAAAATTTATTGTTGCATGCTATTGCTTTAAATATTGTCTTTATCTTTCTATTCATATTTTTCATACCTTTAAAAATTGTTAGAAAGAAGTATTTTGGGGATATTTTTAAAGAAACAATTTTTAGACTATAACCTAATATAACATATATAGAATTTTGACCAAGCAAGGCATGCTAGGAAGATGAATCTTAGATCAATTACTTGGTAAAAAGAGAAGCTTTCACTTTTAGAGTGATTTTTGAGAAAATGAATTTATTACTTTAAAATGTACAAAGGGAAGTATAAACATTTATTCACAAACTAGAAGCTTTCATAGAATTGTATTGCATTTTTGAATCACGAAGGTGGAAAATGGATGATGATAGTGGAAAAATCTCATCAAAGTTTCAACAATTTTTATCTTATTTTTGCACGTGTTATATTTTCGCAAAAGACCTTTAGTTATTTTTGATCCTTTCAAGTAGGAGACATTGTGGTCGCGAACCCCATGTTCCTAATACTTAGATCAAGAATACTTTTGGATATTACTCCCGTTTTGGCAAGGAAGCATCGTCGCAGCCGAACGCCGTGCCCCGAGTTACTTAGGAAGTAATAGGTTTCTTTTTGCTTTTTAAGGCTTGGTGACTAAGTCACTCTTTTTAGCAATAAGATAAAAATGTCTAACTTTGATTTGATTTGCGGAAATGGAAAGATGGAATTTAAATGAAGGGGTGTGATTCAAGGGATGCAAAACAAAGTAAATGCTTCTAATAAGAAAATAAATATTTAATAAAATTTGAAATATACATTTAAAGAAATATTTTCATAAATTTCTTTCATAAGAACAACCAAGTGTATAAATATGATCAATAATGATTCCATCTAATCAAATGCTTTTTCTTGACAAAACCCTATATTTTGCTATATTAACTTATGAGGCTTTTAATTTATTTCCTAAAAATATCCCTTATATTTTTCTTTTTATTAATTTCTAAGTTTATAAAAAATATGGGAAGAAAGACAAAAGCATTATTCTATAGCAAATAGCAAACATATGGATTAAACATATGGATCATCATAGGGATTATATATCTTTTTTTATTATTATATATATATATATATATATATATATATATATATATATATATATATATTTTTTTTTTTTTATATATATATAAGGAAAAAAAAAATGCTCTACACTACATGCAAGTACGGAAATGAAACGTGATTCTAATTTAACATGCATACAATGGAAAGAGAGAAAATATGATGCAATTTAAAAAGTGGATAAATACTCCCCCACACTTGAGACAAACATTGTCCTCAATGTTTCAAGGACAAAGTGAAATACAATAAGAGAACTGGGTGGGGGAAAATAAAATACTTACATAGTTGGTGGTGGTAAATTTGGCCAATTATCCGAAGCATAATTATACAAGTTATTAATTCTTTCTTGGATATGTTGGACTCGTCCCTTTTAATGGTTAATTTGAAAGTTGGAAAAGGTAAGGTTTGGGGGAATTGGTTCATGCTCTCATATCTCTTATTCACTGTACTAAGAAATTCAAAAGTGAGGCTTTTGTATGTTTTTTTTTTTTTTTTTTTTTTTTTTTTTTTTTTTGCTATAATGAAGCAAACTTAATTTGCACCGTGGCCCAACTTGGTAGTCACAAGTTCTGGAACTAATTATGTAATATTGAAAGGAATCTAGTTACTTCTTGAAGATAGAAATTCCATGTAATCAATTTGGATACAAAAAAGATATACTATCTCATAAACAAGAAAAATGTGCACTTACCAGGAATGTTCTCTGATGTAGTGGCATCAAGAACGGTATCACCAACACTCTTACTAAAATCAGGGCCTCCGGTGATTGCCCCTTCTTTTGATCGTAACAAGCACCACAATGCCCTTATTGCTTCCTTCTTCAATGGTTGGGTACCAACGCTCCAAAACTTGGTCCGCGTACTCAAACGCATCAGCTTTGCTCCGAAAAGTGAGGTAGAAAATTGCTTGAATGGTCCTTGAATCTGAATTCTTCCTTCCTCAATAGCTTGAATCCTTCCAAAAATTTGATTCTTGAACTCTCAATGTCACAGAAATTCGAAAATTTCGAATTTTGGGGAAGAATTAGGTTTTCGGGTTTTTGAGGATTTCGGTGTTTAATCTCGGTTTTGGAGGTGGTTTGGTGTTAGGGAGATGTAATTGTGATGAATAAAGGATGTTTTGTCGGAAGTAATGGTGGGTTTTGGTCGGAGACGAGAGATTGGGGATAGTGTTTGGATTTTCGGAATTTAGGGATGGGGTGAAAATGGGGTTGTTGATGGTGGGGATGATGTTTGAATGGTAAATTAAGGTTGGGGGAGATGGTAGTTGCTGGAATTTATGGAGAGTTTGGGGATAATTTTGTGGTGAAAGGAGGTGGGTATAGAGAAGGTTTTACAGAGAGAGAGAAATGAGAAAAGGGTGAAGATGAAGAGAATATGAGGAAGAGAGGAAAAAGGCACGACTGTTGAGCTTTTGAATTAATCGGTACAACCTTTGAATTAATCGGTACAACCTTTTAATCAAGAAAATGTGCACGGCCAAACCAACAAATCTGCACGGCCATTCCCCTCGGCTGACACGGCCGCTTCACGTCATAGAGCACGGCCGCTCCATTTTACTGTTCAATTTTTTTTTTTTATTTATTTATTTATTTTTTTTACATCTGCAAAATAGAGTTAGTACATAATAATAATAATAAATAATATACAGATAAAATAAAATAAAAATATAAATAATAAAGACAAATAACAAAAAGTAAACCGTTGTCCCCGGCAACGGCGCCAAAAACTTGTTCGGTCGAAACCTAACGGTTTATTTAATTCCGCAAGCGCACGGGCTATTGTAATATAGCGGGTGCAAGTACGAGTCGATCCCACAGAGACAGGGTTTACTTTGGGATGATATTTGTCTTTATATAAATATATAGATGATTGGGGGAGATATTGATTTTGTAAGATAAAATACTAGGAAGATATATAAACTACTCTAGCATATAATGATGGTATTCACGGGATTGAAAACAGATAATTATGCTTTTAGATAAAGGCTTTTATCAAAATAACAAGGATGGTACGTTCGGCCTTCGCTACTTCGGGTTAAGACAATAGCGTTTGTATCCTTCACTAATTATGTCCTAACTGTTTGAGAAATCCGTTTATGTTTGCCCCCGCCCTGTCACAAACGGGCATTCCGGCTTATCTCTAGCTGACCATAATTAGTAAGAATCCATTAAGAACGAGAGTCAACGTACTTTCCATTCAAAGAACACCCCTAGGCCATTGAACTACTCTCGTGATCAATGAAACCTAGTTCCTTCATATGGTTCCGTCAATTGAAATTCTCCGCTAGGTACTTCTCTCAATTGACTGGGGTTCCACAAAAATAAACATTTTTATAATTGCAAGTAATTCAAGAATAATATGAAGAAATTGTTTTAAGATAAAAGTGCCAAGTCAAGGATGATACGCTAAGTTGTGCTAACTAGCACATGTATCTTAAGACTCACCGGCCTTTCTCTCGAGGGTTCGGCTTAGTGTAATCCCGTTCGTCACGCGGGATATCCGACTCATCTCTCGAGGGTACCAAATAAATCAAAGATACCAATTAAATCTATGATCTCACGTATTTTCCACTAAAGGGTCACCCCTAGGTCTTTAAATCACTGTGTGTAATTTATCGGCCTAGTTCAATTCTTAGAGATCCGCTAATCAAGATTCTCCGCTAGGTACTTCTCTCGATTAACTAAGGCTATACAATCAAGAACGTCTCCCTAATTGCAAGTATTTAAGTTTAATAAGAAGAGAATTGAAATGACATGTAGAGAAAGCATGAATATAAATAAATGAGTTTCCAACTCCGAGAAATGGAGGATTACTCAAACCATTTGAAATGATAAAAGGAAGTAAGTAAATAAATAAAGATAAGGGAAGAAATACTTATAATAGGAGAGACAATGGCCGGAAATAATCTTCATTCACAATCTTCAAGAGTACACAAGATTTGTCACGAATCCTTGATAAACTTTTGAACATCGAGTATAAATTGCTAAAGTATTTTGCTATAAATTCTAAGTATGATATGATCCTTTCTAAATGTGTTCTATGAACATTTTCGGATTTTCTGGATATCTAAAACTGAGTACAAATGCTTCTTTATATAGACATATATGCTAAAGGTTGGGACTCTTCAAAGTGGTGCCTTCAAAAGGTGCCTTTTTGGAACAGCGACTGCACGGTCGAGTCAAGGGAACTGCACGGCCGTGCGATCTTGGCGCCAAAAATTATTTTGAACTGGACATTGTTGCACGGCCGCTCCACCTTTGGCTGCACGGCCGCTCCGACTGAATTTTGGCCTTTATGCTTATTTCGATGTCGTCCCTCCATGGCTTTGATACTTGATTATTTCCAAGGCTCCAATTTGATCATAATTTGACTCTAAAACCTGTCTAAGAGTATAAAATCTACCAAAAGCATAAAATCGAAGATATATGATAAAAGAAGCTAAAATAACCTAAATGCAAACTAAATGATACTAAAAACTAAGGAAATGATTAATAAATAATGGGATAAATGACTATATAATAGTCACTTATCAGTTGCATGAGCCCTAAGCCCAAACACCAACCTGTTTCGCTCTCCCGAGTCTGAACCGCACCCTTTTGTGCCTTCTACAGTAAGCAAAGTTTGGATCAGGATCCCGGGTCATCATTTGTTCGGCTCAGTCATTCCGAAAACAGATACTTCATCGGTTTCTTCCTTCGTTTCGGCTCAGAGTTTCAGAATGGCCAGCTCAGAGGAGAACAGTGGGGGACGTATGACTCTACACCCCGAGAATCTGTAGAATGCCAAATAGTGGAATCAGATGTTGAAACAGATAAGACAACATCAAGAGGCTCAGATCAGTCAGTTATTGGAAAGTGTCAGAACCCAGGGACTAGCAATTATTCGCAACCCTAATGGAACCTTTACGGTTGATGCATAGATTGAAGCTAATTCCCTTCCTGGGCATGCCGACTACCGTCGAATACCTTGCTCCCTTTTTTGTGGAATTGCTAATGGGCCAAGCGTCCCCCGGCCTATAACTCATCCTGTCTCTCAGCCCCAACGGCTTGGTATGCCTCAGCAATCTTGTCTGGGTCATTAGTCTGGAATAGGTCAACTTACCCCCGGTGCCTCTCAGGTTTCACCACTGGGTTTGAATCAGTTTGCTTTCGCCACATAGCTTGGAATGGGTCAGTTTGCTACTCCAAAGCCTCAGTCTGGTCCGAGCCATCAGTCTGGAATTGGTCAGTTCAGTACATCTCAGCCTCATCAAATCGGTACTCCTCAGCAGTCCGATCTAGGTCAACTTGCCCCAGGTGCCTCTCAGGTTTCACCACTGGGTTTGAATCAGTTTGCTTTTGCCCCATAGCTTGGAATGGGTCAGTTTGCTACTCCAAAGCCTCAGTCTAGTCTGGGCCATCAGTCTGGAATTGGTCAGCTCAGTACATCTGAGCCTCCAAATCGGTACTCCTCAGCAGTGTGATCTAGGTTAACCTGCCCTCGGTGCCTCTCAGGTTTCACCACTGGGTTTGAATCAGTTTGCTTTCACCCCACAGCTTAGAATGGGTCAGTTTGCTACTCTAAAGCCTAAGTCTGGTCCAGGTCATCTGCTTGTAATGGGTCAGTTCGCAAATTCTCAAGCCCAACAGTTTGACATGGCTCCGCAAGCCATTTTGGGTCAGTTCGCTTCTCAAGCTTCATGGTTCGGAGGGGGTCAGCTTGCTTTCGCCAATTCTCAAGGCCCACTTGCCCCTATAATACTGCAAGCTCACATGCGCCACCAGGCTTTTATCACCACCTCATTAGGCTCACCGTATTCACGACATCCTCCAAGCTCTACCCCGCCCCTCCGGTTGGGAAGTCCGACAAGGCCAAATGGTCTTCATCCAATTCTCCACCCGGCTGTTATGCAAGCTGCTCCTGCTCATCAAGTACAGTATGCACATTAGTAAGCCCATCCTTTAACGAATACCTAACGGAAGTTCATTCCCTTCCTCGTTTTCAACCCCGGCCGTCATCGTAAGCCCGTCCTTTAACGAAAACCTAACGAAAGCCCATTCCCTTCCTCGGTTTCAACACCGGCCATCATCGTAAGCTCGTCCTTTAACAAAAACTTAACGGAAGCCCATTTCCTTCCTCGTTTTCAACCCTGACCGTCATCATAAGTCCGTCCTTTAGCAAAAACTTAAAAGAAAGTCCATTCCCTTCCTCATTTTCAACCTCGACCATCATTGTAAGCCCGTACCAAGAACACATATCCCCAGCAGATAAACCCTAGCAGTTATCGTAAGCCAGAATCTTCCCCAACGAGCCCGTCTTCGGCAACGCCTCCGTTAGTCGAGTTCCCTTCGGCAACGCCTCTGTTAGTCGAGTCCGTCCTCGGCAACGCCTCAGTTAGTCGAGTTCCCTTCGACAACGCCTCCGTTAGTCGAGTCCGTCCTCGGCAATGCCTCTGTTAGTCGAGATTTCTTTGGAAACGCCTTCGTTAGTCGTGTTTTCTTCGGCAATGCCTCCGTTAGTCGAATATTCTTCAGCAATGCCTCCATTAGTCGAGTCTACCTTCGGTAACACCTCCTTTAATTAAGTCTATCTTCGGCAACACCTTCGTTAGTCGACTTCCCTTCGGCAACGCCTCCGTTAGTCGAGTCCATCTTCGGCAACGCCTTCGTTAGTCGAGTTTTCTTCGACAACGCCTCCGTTAGTCGAGTCTTTCTTCGGCAACGCCTCCGTTAGTCGAGTCTATTTTCGATAACGAAAATGCGGCGGGTGGTCCATTCGTTTGACCACTCCTTTCTACCGCAAGATCTGAACTACGACCGGCTTGATTCTTACATGGGATACGTAGGAATCCTTTCATTAAGGGTCCAGCCATCCGACCACCTTGGTCACCTCCTCACCCATCTAAGTAAAAGTTTTCCAGATTGAGATCCTCGCTTTTTCGCTGACCCCACTTCCTCTGGAAGTACCGTCGCCGAGGGGATACTGTAAGTGCCCCAATCTGGGTCGTTAATGTTCCATCAGCCCAAATTAATGATTTATGATCATTTAGGGGCATTTTGGACATTATTTTGACAATTTGAATGAGGAAGGACCTCTTAGGAATAAAAAAATGGACAAATACCTCGCTTGAAATTTGTCATTTCTCATAAAAAAGAATATTAACCATTTAACAAAAAGTCAAAACTGCTTTCTACACAGGACCAGGCACGCTGCTGATATGGTCCGCGCGGATGAGATTGTACCTACAATCTTATCCACGCGGATAAGATCGTCACCCAGCCAACCTATAAATACATCCCTTCTCTCTCAGTTTCAAAAGGCCAACAAATTCGAAAACCTACTGTTATGCTATCAAAATCCACTCCTAAACAACCATTTTCACCTTCAAAACTCAAAATCCATGATAAATCCAACCTCAAATCCACTCCAAAACTACTCCTAACCCCTTTATCTTCAAACCCTAAACACAAACCCAATAAAATTGGTAAACCCTCACTCTCTTTACTCATATTTCTCTCATTCATACACTTACTCCATATTTAAATCATGTAGTCTTACTTACAACTTGTTGTTTTGACTTCCCTTTCCCTCTTGTCCCAAGGATCCAAGAGGATCTCCATGGAATCCCTTTCCATGGATGATCTTCTAATGGAATCCATATTTTCTTTACTTTCATGTCATCCCCCACTTCCCTTTTACATTACTTGGTACTTGCTTCTTTGACCTAAAGCATGGTCATCTTGGAGTCCATCTCCATAGATGACCACTTTGAAAGGTCCATATTACTTGTTTCCTTGTAAATCCCCCTCCCCATGTCTAAGATGCTCACCTTGGAACACTTTCCTTGGATGAAAATCATCTAGACTCACAATTTAGGTCACACAAGATGTATAAGATACACTTGAGTATAGGTCTCAAGGATGGTCTTCTCATGACCACCTTAGAGATCTTCCTCTAAAGTTGATACATCTTGACCTAACTTTCTTGTCAACTTACTTTTCATGTCAAAATCCCCCTTGTCCCTAGCAAATGAAGTGTTTTCAAAGTCCTAACATACCCCCGAGATGGCTTGGTTAAGTTGATTAATCGATTATTACCACTAACCAAAGTCTAGGGAAAGAGAGGACAAAACATGGATGCCAAAAAATCCATACAATTCCATCATTTTCTGCTTTCAGTTACATTTCCAGTTAAGTCCTATAAATCCAGTTAACTTTCTGGAAATTACACTGACTAAACTGGAAACTGTAAAAAATATTGACTCTGCAGAGCTGTCCGCACGGATAAGACTGCACTACAGTCTCATCCATGCGGATGACATTGTCTCCTGCAAACAGTTTTCCAGTTTTCTGTTATTTTCAGTTTAATCAATGTTTTCTAACTGTTTTTCAGTTCAGTCCCTAGAATTTCAGTTATTTACAGAAAACTCCTTTTTTAAGAAAGTATTTTTTTTAAACACACACACACACACAACAAAAAGTTTCAAGTGAGGAAGACTAGTCATACGAGTCATTCCGGGTGAACGCCAAATGTTCTTCCCGGAGTGTAACGTGACCTCCGAACTCATTTTCTCTAATTTTGGGCATTTTTGAAAGTTTTGGCCCTTAAACTAAAAATGGCGTGCCGACTACGAAATGATTTTCGCAAAAGAAAAATCGGGTGACATCACGCTCCCGAGTATGGAGGTACCACGCTTTTCCTCCTATGGTTCTTCTCAGGCGTTCGGAGCATATTTTTCTGTCCACTTGGTACTTGGATTGGTATGAGGGACACATGGGGGAGACTCAGGTAGCTCTTATGAGGAGGCGTGAGGCCATTGTGGTACCAGAAGACGTCCCTGTTTCAGTCTTGAGGAGAGCCGAGGCTCGGGCTAGTCTTTACGATAGGAGCGGGGATGACATGCTTGACTATGAGGCGAGAGTGGAGAGCCCGAGAGACAGGATTCCCATGGCTCCGCCCAGGAGGCAAGAGATCAGAGACAAAGCCCAGGCGACCCGAGCTCTGATAGAGGTAGGTTTGATGGACCCGTCCCCTATGCCAGAGCTAGGGAGGAGGAGGACGAACATCATTCCCATGCCTAGGAAGAACACGGGGCACAGTGGGAGGAGACGGAAGTGGAAGGAAGGGGACGTGAGCACTAGTGGCTACGGCCTCGAGTATCCACTGATCATCCTTTGCAGGCACATTAATTTTATGTTAGGCATTTTTTTATTTTATTTTTTTTTATCTTTTAGCTTAGTTGTGAGTTTAAGAGTAGACCGGGCTTGAACTCATCAAAAAGTTTTTAACTGTAATGAATATATGGATTGCATTAGAGTTTTTCGAGATGCAGTCGGGACTTGATCAATTGTGTTGATAACAAAACATGATTTTTGTTTATGTTTTAGACCGAACCGTTTCCGGCTGCCTACGTTCCCCTTTTACAAGAGGACTGAGGGGCTCAGGTCTCCGTAGTTCGACTTTATGAGTTTGTTCTCTTCTTTTTTTTAGAAGGGGTAGGTAGAGAGAGGGACGAGAGGAGTGCAACCCTATTTTTTTAACCTAGGCCGCCCTTTCGGGTTTTCAACTTTGTTGGGTATTACTCTTTTAGCACTTTTGAGGGGAAATGACTCGATCTTCATGCATAGTATCTGCGGAGCTTGTCTTCGTTCACCGGATGCACGAAAGGATTTCCATCTAAGTCTGCGAGCTGCATGGCTCCTCCAGAAAAGATCTTCTGAACTACATAGGGTCCGATCCAGACAGGCTCCCATTTGCCGAGTGAATTGGCATGGGTTGGAGGCTTCTCTTTTAGCACGAGGTTGCATTCTCGGATGTCTCTATGTTTCAGTCTCTTGTCAAAAGATCTGGCCATTCTTGCATGGTAAGCTCGGGTGTGTTCCATGGATTTTAGATGACGATCATATAGCTGGGCCAACTGACCGTGGCGACTCTGGAGCCATTTGACTTCGTTGATCTGATTTTCCAACAACACACGGAGTGAGGGGATTTCCAATTTGATTGGGAGCACGGCCTCCATTCCGTAAGTGAGCGCAAAGGGCATTTCTCCTGTGGCAGTTCTGACGGATGTTCTGTATCCCCAGAGGGAAAGGTGGAGCTTGTCTGGCCAATCTCTGCCTCGGACAACCATCTTTCTGATGATGTTTTCTAGAGTCTTATTTGCTGCTTCAACGGCGTCGTTGGTTTGGGGCCGATAATGGGATGGCTTGTGACGAGTTATCTTGAACTCTGCTAACAATCTATCGCATTCTCCCTCAAAATGAGAGCCATTGTCAGAAATCACTTCAGCTAGCAACCCGTATCTGCACATGATATTTTCTTTGATAAAGAGGACCACCTTCTTGGAGTTAAGGAATTTTTAAGACTTGTCCTCGACCCATTTGGTGAAGTAATCTATGGCTACCAGGACGAACTCGTGACCGTTGCTTCCTAGTGGGGTAACCTTGCCGATTCCCTAGGTAACGAAAGGCCAAGGGGTTGTCATGCAGTAGAGGTCGTGTGGAGGTAAATGGTTGAGATTTGAATAGCGCTAACATTTGTCGCAGCTTCTCATGAACTGGATGCAATCCGTTTCCATAGAGATCCAGAAATAGCCCATTCTTAGGATGACCTGCATTAAGGCTCGAGCATTCATGTGGGGACCACAGGTACCACCATGTTTGCTGATGCAAAATAAGAGGGGACCCCGATAATGCTTTTTGTATAATGTATCTCTCAAAAGGACGTAGTGGGAAGCCAGGCATTTTAGAGCCATCATACTTCTTGTCTTGATTCCTTCTTTTTATTCCCCATCTTTGTTTTTGAAAGAGGCGTAGCCGCTTTTCAAGTATTGGTAGATCTGAGCATACCACGTGTCGTCTACTGGTTCATCCTCCACTTCAATTTCAAAATAGTAGGCTGGGTTTTCTCTTCTCCCAACCCTTAAGGGTTTGACTAATTTTCCTTCGGGTATTTTGACAAGAGAGGCTAGTGTTGCCAAGGCATCTGCGAACCTGTTGCGATCTCTGGGCAGATAGTGGAAGCTGACCTCCTTGAACTGGGCCACGAGGTCTTCGATATAGGCGTGATACTTTCGCAGACCCGGATCAATTGTTTTCCACTTTTTGGACACTTTGTTGATGATGAGGGCGAAGTCACCATATACTTCTAACTCCTTGATGTTCCTTTCTAAGGCGGCCTCCAATCCAGCTATGCAGGCTTCATACTAGGCGGCGTTGTTAGTCAAATATATGTTTAGATTTAAAATTGCTTAATCCCAATCACAACAAGCATTATTGAGGACCCCTAATTTTAATTAGATCAAATAGAATTTTTCTATGTATGATAGGTCCCCTTAATGCTAGTGCCAGTGTTTTTAATGTGTAATTTTCTCAAGGCTTGAAGACTTGAAGACCTGAAGATTTCCCTATCAGTTTGTGAGTTTACTTGGTATGAAGCTTTCCTAAGCGGTTGACCTCTCAACCGGTAAGTCACGCCTAACCGGTGTTCTACCTAGCCGATGTACCCCTCACCGGTTATATCCCTCATTCTCTAACCAGTCCAGGCTTATCCCACAAGCTTCCCTCAGCAGCTAGCCGAAGCATCTATTGCTCCCAACTACCCAGTCTCCAACTTTAGCTAAAGTTGGTAAAGCAGCATGCTGAAAAGACATTTCTGGTACTGTCAGAATCTCAGAGTGGAATGTCAAAGTTACCAGTACTCACATCGCCTCAACTACTCAATGGAAATCCTCTCTATCCAATCTCAGGCATTAAATGCAAAGATACTCCCATTCAATGCCTGCCTGTCCAAGTCATCATTACAACCTCTTCAAAGACAACGGCTCCTTTTTAAAGCTCACTATAAATAGCTTCCTCGGAGCATTGAAGATGGTTGGTGCATTTAAGATCCTTGAGAGTGAGCTGCCAAGAACTACCAACCTGCAAATTCTCTAGTTCAAGGCATTCAATACAAGTCCCCACATTCACTAGACATCTCTGTAGGACATACACTGAGCACCTTCAATCAATTCTGTTGTGTTCCTCAACAAGACTACATATGGAACACATTGATTGAATCACACACACACCGTAGAGAAATCAGCTCAACTTGTAAGCACATCTCTAGAAAACACCTGGTCTTTATTATAGCACGATCCATTAGTGGTCACTTTACTTTTAGCAGCCTTCAATCATTGAGCTTGCAACTTGTAATAGGTAGGAACCATTAATAGCAGTGCACTTTCACAAATCCAAGTTCTGACCAAACTTGGTAGAGGACGTAGCAGTTATTTAACACTGTGAACCTCTTCAAACAATGTGTCATTTCTTTGTGTGTTTGTTTATTTCTTGTATAGTTGTAACTGGTTGATAATCTCTCAACTAGTCACAACCTATTGACTTTTACTACTGCTAAATTGTTTGTCTTACTGGAATGAGTATTTACCATTGTTGCATGAATTTTTAACTTACCTTTTGAAACTCCTTACCTTACCGTTTTAAGTACCTGTCTAACCGATATTTTCTTTCCGCTGTGCAAACTTATCTCACCGGTTAGCAAGTGTAACTTAACATTTTTAAAGATTAAAAGAGTTTTAGAAAAAGTTTTAAACAGGCTTTTAAACAGGCTATCACTCCCCCTCTGGCCTGATTCCTACCAGTTGGGCCTAACAATTGGTATCAGAGCTTACAATTTTCGAAAACTTTTTTTCCAAGCTTAACCGCTTGAATTGCCAATTCTAAGATGGCAGGAAAACTCATGCAAACATTGAACATGGCGACGATTCCCATGTTGAATGAAAATGAATTTCTAGTATGGAAAAACTGAATCATGCGGTATATGGATCCAATAGATGATAGGTTAATGATTGTAGTGAGAGATGGTCCCATAACACCCATAAAAATCAATCTCTCACCTAGAGCACCCAAAACTCCTCTCATGGATCATGTCGATAGATCATCTGAACAAGATTTCGAGGTTTATGAAACATATGTTCCAAAACCCCGTGAAGAATGGACTGAGGAAGACAAGATTTGTGCTTCCATGGACAGAAAAGATATTCACATTCTAACCTCAGGCCTTGACGATCGACTGTACAAACAAGTACAATGCTATGAGACCACTCAACAAGTGTGGCAGAGTCTACTCAGATATTTTGAAGGAGATCAAGTGGCCAAGGACAACAGACTCTACAAAAGTGTTGTTGAGTTTGAGTCCTTCAAGAAGAACCCAAGTGAAACGTTAAAGGAAACGTACGACCGTTTCTGCGAGGTGAGTAATTCTTGTGCTTCTTTAGGTAGAGTTTACACCATGAAAGACCTGAACATGAGATTCCTCAATTCTCTTGGAGATTTGTGGCATGTCAAGGTCGCTATTTTGAAAGAATGCTGAGATTTGAACACTACTCATATTCAGAGCATTGTGTCAACTTTGTTTCTATATGTGGAAGAGCTCAACCGGTTGAGTGGAGTTCAAAAACAATTTAAAAATCTATCTCTGCCAGCTCAGATCGAGATATTCCCTGGTTCTTCTATGCTAAATAGCCAATCTACCAATGACTCTCCCTCAATCTCCTAGCCTCAACCAGTTCAAGCCAATACCTCTTCTAGTATGCCTTTAGAGGAAGAAGATGAATTTGCTGCCTTTGCTAGAAATATAGAAAGTTCAAGGATTTTAAGAGATCCCAATAATCCCATAGCAAACCCTTCCAACCCAAATCCTCATCATTCCAAAGATCTGGGAACTTTAAAAGAAAAGGCCAGACCTCAACCTCAACCGACGGTAAAAATGCCCAAGGTGAGCTTGTGTGTTACAACTGTAGAAAACCCGGCCATTTTGCTTCTAAATGCCCTCAACCGAAATATGAATTTCTGAGGAAGAAACCGTTCATGAAAAATACTAGATCTAAGAGCTTAGTTGCCGAGGAAGGAACCGAAAAGGCTATGCCAGTCTGGTTTGAGATTGACTCTGAAAATGAGGATGCTGACTCAGATGAAGATGATGATGTTAGTTTTGATGCTATCGATGGAACCGATGATGTACCCATCTCCTTGCAGTCACCTATCTTTAGACACCCTAACTCCAATGAACAATCATCTTACAATGACCAGACCATACCTATGAGATCTCCCTCGACTTACTTTGATGATCCCATTCCCAAGGCAGATAACCCTTACAATTTCAAGATTCAGAACATAGGTGGAGCCCTCTATAGTCAGTGTAAAACCATGCCCACTCTCAGACCTCTGATTCAACCAATTCAACAGACCTACCAAGCTCAAGCCTTACCGATCTCTTCTCATCAACCGATACTTGAGCCCCGATCGATCCTATTTTTAAAGACCCGAACCGAGCCAAGTCCTCAACAGATATCATCCCTACCAAATATTGATCCTAACTTTGAACCATCATCCTCAACCTCTCAGCCTACCATTGACCCTATGCCCAATATGTCAAAGTCTGAAATGGCAGAGGTGATGAATGAGCTCTTCTCTGATTTTGAAAAATTAAATGAAGCTCACAAAGTTATGGTTGTTAATCTTAAAAAGGTCAAAACTGAAAATGACTCTTTAAAAGCTGAAATAAAAGTTTTGAAAGAAAGTAAGCTAGAGTCTGATCAGTTAAGGAAAGAAAATCAAGGACTTACTGAGAGACTAAATATCTGTGTTAGTCAAGTTGCTGATCTAGTGTCAAGGAATAACTCTCTTTCAAAAACTATTGACACCTTTTCAAAACCCTGAGCTGCTGTGGAGACTATCATACAAGACCAGATGTCTCCTAATCGAGATCTATCAGGTATAGGCTTTCCTCCAGCAGTAATGACAGCAAAGATAAACCAGTTAATAAGTCCGTTACTAAGAACTTGATGGACAAATTTAATGATGCTCAATCCAACCAGCTTAAGAAAGGGTTAACTAGACCTTTCAGTGCTATCCCAAACACCTATCCTAAGATGAAGGAACAAATGAAGGTCACGATTGACAAGAACAAATCCC
The DNA here is from genome assembly GCA_022495995.1 of Adenophora triphylla var. japonica. Classification (NCBI taxonomy): domain Eukaryota; kingdom Viridiplantae; phylum Streptophyta; class Magnoliopsida; order Asterales; family Campanulaceae; genus Adenophora; species Adenophora triphylla. The sequence goes on from JAFEMH010002994.1 coordinate 163,499, forward strand.
AATGGATCGAGGTAGCCGATCCTGAGCTAGGACAATATGTGCCACTCAGTGATGGTGACAGCAAAGCTGGAATTAAACTTGATGGCCAAGTTGCAGGTCAGGAAACCTCAACCGGTAAGGCAGCCGTAACCGGTCAGGGAGTGACCGATCAGATAACCATCGCCAGTCATCCAACCGGTAAGGGGTCTTCAACCGATAAAGGAATTCCTAAACCTATGCAACCGGCCAACAACGTTAAATCCATCACCTTCATCCCCAAAGGTTTTGTTCCTGTTCAATCATTAAACTCTTTTGAAGCATTGACAAATTGAATATCAACTCATCTAAGTCCTCACAGCCATCTTCTAATAAATGCATAAATTGTGGTTTTATCGGTCACAAGGCCTATGAATGCCTCTTGAAGCACCTATCTGGACCCACTGTGTCTAAAAGCTCAGGTGGTAGCCAGGTATGGCTGCCAAAGAGGAACTAACTCTTTGGACCCAATAGAATAAGGGGGACCATAAGCTTATTGTTTAATTTTAGGAATGCTTTATGGCCTCAACCGATGCCGGTAAGGATGCTTGGATTAAGGACAGTGGATGCTCTAGGCATATGACTGGCCATGCCGATCTCCTAACCGATCTTGAAGAAGCATCTGGTCCTCCAGTTGTCTTTGGTGACAACGCAAAGGGTAAAATTATTGGTCGTGGATCCATCAAAAGAGGTAAATTACTGTACAGAAGGTATCTTTGGTGGATGGTCTAAAACACAACCTTCTCTCCATTTCAAAATTTTGTGATAAAGTTATGCATTGTATTTTCAATTCTTCCAACTGTTATGTGAAAGACATTGCCACAGGAGAAACCCTTCCCACTGGATATAGAAAAGGTAACGTTTATGCTATAGATTTAAATACTGTTTCGAGTGTTACTAATGTTTTTTTTGTAGCTAAGAACATCAGTAAGAATTCCTGGCTATGGCACAAGAGACTAAGTCACTTGAACTTAAATTACCTATCCAAACTGGCTAATAAAAATCTAGTTGCCGGCCTACCTCAAGTGTCCGCTGATCATGGAAGGAAATGCAGAGCCTGTCAGTTAGGAAAGCAACATAAAGAATCATTACATAGCAAGCCCTGCATGTCCACTTCCAAGTGCCTCCAGCTGCTTTATATGGATCTGTTTGGCCCCACAACAACTGCCAGTTTAGGGGGTAGCAGATATGCCTTTGTTGTTGTAGACGATTTCTCAAGATATACTTGGGTGGAAACCTTTGCTTCAAAAGATGATAACTATGAAGTTGCCACCAGATTGTTCCATCTACTTTAAACCCAAAAAGAGTGTGACATCATCAGTATGAGATCAGATAATGGAATGGAGTTCAAAAATAATGGAATCACTCAGTACTGTGATGATCACGGAATAGATCATAATTTCTCAGCTGCTGGAACACCGCAACAAAATGGTGTAGTTGAGAGAAAGAACAGAACCCTGATCAAAGCTGAAAAAATAATGATATCCGAAGCTAGGCTTCCCAAGTATTTTTGGGCCAAAGCTATCCATACAGCATGCTTCACTCAGAATCGATCTTTGGTCAACAAATTTCACAACAAGACCCCTTATGAGCTTTGGCGTGGCATAATTCCCAACATTGGTTTCTTCAAGATTTTTGGCTGCAAATGTTATGTTCTTTACAACGGTAAAGAGCGTCGAGGTAAATTTGATGAAAAAGCCGATGAAGGCATCTTTGTTGGTTACGCCAAGCACAGTAAGGCATTCAGAGTTTTTAATAAACGTTTGTTAAAAATTATTGAATATGTTCATGTTACTTTTGATGACTTTTGATTTGCTAGAGTCTGATAAGGCTCCAAATAGTACTGATAATTCTGGTGTATTTAAGATAGGTGAATCCAACAATCAAAATTCCAATCAAACCTCCAGTACCAATGCAAATCAATCTCCAGCTCAGCCTTCAGCCTCTAGTAGTGTAACCTGTAGAGACCTAGTTGATGACTCCTTCTTTCCTCAATCGGTTAGATAACCCAATGTTCCAACTCCTTTAACCGACCCATTACCAACTAGCCCCTCTGCTACTATTCCCTTTACACCACCTGAAGCTGAACCAATTTCAAACATCAACTTACTATTTCCTTCCCCACTAACCGATCACCATCAGTCAGCCTCACCTTCTTCTAACCGATCTCCTCAACCGATCACACCTCCATCAGCCGATTCTACTCCTCCAATAGAAAACTTAAGACAAGAATCGGTCAGGTAAGACCTTCCTAGGGAAGTGAGAACAGTTAGAGATCATCCTTTGGAAAATGTGATTGGTGATATATTTGGTCCAAGAATGACTAGAGGCCAGTTAAGAAGCATGGAGGAACAACATGGACTATTTTCATCTGCTATGGTCTCAAATATAGAACCAAAGAAGACTGAAGAAGCACTTAATGACCCCAACTGGGTAGAAGCTATGCAAGAAGAGCTTAACCAGTTTGATAGATGTAAAGTATGGGAATTAGTGCCTAGACCTAGTGATCAAACAGTGCTTTGAATGAAATGGGTTTATAGAAATAAATTGGATGAGCCTGGAAAGATTACAAGGAACAGTGCTAGATTAGTGGCAAAAGGATATAGACAAGAAGAAGGCATAGATTATGATGAGACTTTTGCCCCCGTAGCTAGATTAGAAGCCATTAGGTTATTTCTTGCCTATGCAGCCTACAAAGAATTTAAGTCATACCAAATGGAGGTGAAAAATGCCTTTCTTAATGGAGAACTTCAAGAGCTTGTATATGTAGATCAACCTCCAGGATTTGAGGATTCCAAGAAGCCTGATCATGTCTAAAAATTGAATAAAGCTTTGTATGGCCTCAAGCAAGCACCCCGAGCATGGTATGAAACTCTCTCGAAATTCCTACTTAGTGAGAAGTTCGAACGAGGTAACATTGATACCACTTTATTTATTGCAAAGCATAATGGTCATTTATTGTTAGTTCAAATATATGTTGATGACATTATTTTTGGATCTACTAACGAAAAATTATGCAAGAGATTTGAGAAACTTATGCAGAGCAAATTTGAGATGAGCATGATGGGTGAGCTATCATTTTTCCTTGGACTTTAAGTCAAGCAAACCCAAGAAGGTATATTCATTAATCAAGCAAAATACACCAAAGATCTCATCAAGAAATTTGGTCTTGATTCTGTTCATTCTCAAAGCACTCCAATGGCCACAAATGTACACCTTGACAAAGATGAGTCCGGTAAGAAAGTAGATATGACACTCTACTGAGGTATGATAGGATCTCTACTTTACTTAACCACCAGTAGGCCAGATATCATGTTTGTCGTATGTGTATGTGCTAGATTTCAAGCTGACCCTAGAGAATCTCATTTACAAGCTGTTAAAAGAATTATTAGATATCTTTTGGGAACTGCTAACTAGGTTTGTGGTATCCAAAAGATTCATCATTTACACTGATTGGCTATTCAGATGCTGATTTTGCAGCTTGTAGGGTCACCAGGAAAAGTACTAGTGGAACTTGTCAATTTCTAGGTAACTGATTGGTCCCCTGGTCATTCAAGAAACAAGCATCAATTTCCACTTCTACAACTAAGGCTGAGTATATAGCTGCTGGGAGTTGCTGTTCACAAATGCTATGGATGAAGCAACAACTGGTGGACTATAAAATTCCCCAAGAAGTGTGTCCCATTTACTGTGACAACACCTCAGCCATTTCAGTCTCCAACAATCTTGTGATGCATTAAAATATTAAGCACATAGACATCAAATATCACTTCCTCAAGGATCACATTGAAATGGGTAACATCATTCTTTTAAATGTTCATACTGATTATCAGTTAGCTGATAATTTGACAAAACCCTTGGATATTAAAAGATTTGAATTCCTTAGAGGAGAACTAGGCATGATTGATATTCGTTAATATATTGTGCTAACTTTGCTATCTGTGTATGCTATCAACTTAGATTAAGGTGGTCCCTCATATACTATTGCTAACCGGTGCTCCTGACTGGTTCATCTAACCGGTGTGCAAGAATACCTAACTGACACCTCTAACTGGCATACATAATCGATGTCCCTAACCGGTAAGAGATGTCCCTAATCGGTCATTGCACCTGGCCGGTTAGCCACCTTATCGTCTATTCGTTCACTGACGAACTACGGCCGAATCGTAATTGCCAATCCATTTTTAACCGGCTCGTTGTCATCATTTCCCTGCTGTCACATCAGTCTCGTCAGCCACTTCAGTCTGACATCCCCTTTACCTTTCCCCTATTTTTCTTTTTCAAGATAGATCAATTTCAAATAATTGATCAAAAAGGTAATCTCTGTATCACTCTTATTTATCGAAAAGGGTATCTTTTTGTTCTTTATTACATTTTAGTATAACTGCTGCACACACGTTCCTATTTTCATGCCTCATATTTAAAATCGTGAATTAAATTTATTAATTTATGTGCATGCCAGTTAAAAACGTTTGAACTGCCTGTGATTTAACCAACACACCTTTTCGTCTTCCCTCCTTCTCTCACCCTATAAAAGGATTTCATAAGCAAACATTTAAACTTTCCTGGTTTTTCTCTATCTATCTCTCTGCAAACAAAAGCAACCAGTAAAGAATTCTTGTTTTTCATTTTCGTTTGTGATCAATCTTTCAACCCTCAAGATATCTGGTAACTCTTCATAAACTCAAAATCTTTTCAAAATGTTCGAAGATATCCAGTTCTTTCAAAACCTAGGTCACGAACATCGCCTATAATGTATAATGCTATGTTTCTTCGATTCTAACTTAAAATGTTGGTTTGATGTTTATTTGCTTCACAGATGGCTCCTAAACCTTCCTCAATCAAGAAAGACATTTATGGAGGTTACATTCTCCCCAGTTTCTTTGACTCCGAAGAAGGCCGATCTCCTCAAGCTTTATTTGTTGCTGCTGGAGTGATTCCTTTCTTGATGCCGGAGGGGAATGAAGATATCTTCTATGAGTTGGTTAATGAGTTGTTTGATAATGGAGTTTTGGATGAGAATGACAATATCATTTCAACTGCTGCCGGAGTTCCCATTACCTTCAGCCCTGCAACCATTGTTGTTGTCTTCCCTGACCTTTCTTCCACCGGTTCGTCTTCTATCTTGATGAAGGACCTGATGGTTGCTTGGACTAAAGGTCGTGGATCTGACCCCTTTGTAACCGGTGAGGCAAACAAGAAGGCTGAATTTGATGCCGTTTACTACGCTCTTGCCGAGGTAGTTGACCGATGCTTCATCTTCCGGTCAGACTCCCATCATTGTATCACCATGATACAATGGGAAGCCATTGCAGCCATTATCCTTCAAGATGACTTCAACTGGTGTTCTTTCCTTTACCGAATTATTCTGATTGCATTCAAGAAGTACCAAAAAGAGAAGCCCTCTTCCAAGCCAAACAAAGCCAAACCATGCCATTACCTTCTGATTAGACGTGCCTTGAGAAAGATCCCAGCCATCCTCAATGCTTCAGCAAACCAACCAAAATATCCTCAATCCTTCTGCAAATCATTTGATAAGTTTGATATGACCAGAATCCTCAAAGAAGCCAAACCCTCAACCGGTAAGCCAACCGGTAAGCCAGCTGTCCAACTGAAGAAGAAGAAAGCTAGCCGACCAAAGGTTAGAGAGACTGATGCTGCCTTATCGGCCTCTACCTTACCGGTTAAGCGAAAGCAAACCGGTGTTGCCCCAGCTGATCCCTCACCGGTAATTGCTCCTCAATCTGTTTCCTCTTCTGATGATGACAAACCGATTGCATCCGTACTTTCCCCTAACCTTCAAAAACAAACAGCAAGAAAATATGCTCCTCCCCCTTCCAAAAAGACAAAGCCTACTCCAAAATCATCTTATCAGTTAGCCAGAGAAAATGCTGAAAGAAAAAGGAGAATCGAAACTGATTTTGGCACCTTTTTTCCTTTCATTCCTAAGCGACTCTTTGAACACAATTTACTTACCGATAACATTCCCTTTACCGGTCAGTCATCTTCCAGACCGGTTAGCCGTTGCCAACCGATAAGAAATCCCACTTTTTATTGTTAGTGTTATGCCCTAGGCCTATGATTGATAGACTTATGTGTTGACATTATTTATTATTATATGAGATGTTTATCATTTGATTATTATATGTTTTGTATATTTGTTTATAATAATCTCCGTCCCTAATTATTAAGAGAATAATTAGTATAATTGTCAATGGATAATCATACGATGGTTATATGCATAGAGATGCACATTGAAATTATGGGTACTTGTTAGAGAACAAGTGACTGGACATGACCCGCATGAGATTTATGTCATGGTCAAATGTCATAATTAAATCTCATAAGGTTACTTCATTTAGTCCCTAGACCTGAGATTGTCATGACCTTACATATGATGAAAGTCATGTTTGATTTTAGTCAAACGGTATCTTAACACGATATCTATAAAGGCTATCTTTGGCATGATCAGATTCATGATGGGAAGGATGATAAGTCAAGATGGAATTTGTCTCTCGGAAGAGAGATGTTTTGCTTGGGCCCCTCGATGAGTGATAATGATGAAAGTGTATGGCCGTACCCCAATATGATTGGAACTATCATTATACTCAAGAATCGAGAAAGCATTGAATAAAGACAAGTTGACAAGGACCATGACTTGTGTTCAATATAACATCGTGAGTCAAAGGGAGAAATGGAAGTGTACCATTGGAAACGTGAACTCTTACGATATATTATTTGGGTAGACATAATGGCTTGCTAGAGTCCGCTTATGTCTTATGAGATTCGATATGATCGAACTCATTGCCAACATAATATAATCCTATTGGGTCACACACAACTAGAATGAATTGGTTAAACAAAAGGAAGAATGATTGAGAGTTTCTGTAATTGGCAAACTTTGTCATGCGACATACTTAGCCATGTGGCTGACTATACAGCGCGACATACCTTGCCACCAGACGTGGTTGACAGCCTGGTCTCCTAATTCGATTAGGAAACATATTCATACTAAAGTAGTATAAATATAAGAGGTCTGTTAACCCTAATGGTCTAGCCGAAATTTTCAAGGAAAATTCATAACAAAATACTCTCAATATTCTTCAAGGTTTTGGATCTAGCAATCATCAAGAAATCGTACTTGAATTCATTCAAAGGTGTGGATACCGAAAGAGGGTCTTCGCTCGTTCATCGATCAAGGCCTAGAGTTCAAGCAAGTTGAAGAACGAAGTTTGTGATTCGATATCACATAATCAAATTGATCGATAGTTCATGAACGGAAAGCGTTCAAGGTTGGTAAAATTCTATCTCATAGGAATTTAAATTAATTGTATAGAACGGATCCTAGGGCTTCTTGGGTTTTATGTTTTTAATGCTTAATTCCACTGCGCATGGACCCGTAAAACCCAACATTTATATCTACCACTACAACCCATGGTCAGTTAACCCCAAATTTTTCCTTTCTCCAAAATGGGTTTATCCAATTGATCACTTGCCTCCATTCACCCGGAGATTGTTACAGTTCCATGAGATCAACAAAGATTTAGTCCCCGTCGGTGATATGACATATTATGTGGACTTTGACAACATTCACGAAGAAAAAGGGATCTATTACAGCAAATCGTGCCTGTTAAGTGATTACGATATCTCTTTGTCTAGAGATAGTCTCATCAAGCAATACAACAGGTACTACTTTGATCTATTTCCCCTATGTGGAATGCCATTTACCTGGCTCCGGATAGACTTAGGCAGGATATGATGGTCCATGCTGTTTGGGCTGACTTTGCTATTCTTTAAAATGCCCAAGAAACTCTTCAAGAGTCTGATCCATACCAGCTAGGGAGATATGAGTTGCCAGAAGATGATCTCCCCACCTTTGATCCTGAAGGTGTCAATTTGGGTCCTCATAGAATGTAGTTTATCAAGAATGTGATGGATCTTGTTCAAAATCTGGTGGACATGAACAGAGATTTTCAAAACAAGGGTGACATTTCTTTATCTGATTTCTTCAATTCTGTTCAGACCAACAAAAATAAATGGGCTTCAGTAACCGATGAGGAGATTGAAGATATATTCAAAGATATCAGTGGCTCAGATGATCAAGCTAGAGATGATAAGGATGATCGGTCAGCCTCAAGCTCCAGTTACTCTAGTGATTCTGGTGATTCAGACGATGATGATAATGACCAGTCTAAGGCTGTCATTGACCGATCTGAGGCTGTTGATTTTTCTACTCCCAAATTGATGGAAACTGTTAGACATGTGGGAGGAGGCTTAACCGATACTTCACCTGTTACAGCCTTAGGAGGAGGTGAAAAGATAAGTATGGATGAGTTACCGGTTAGTAAACCGATGCCTCTTGCCGGTGAACCTGTTGAACCGGTTAGAGATGATCTACCGGTGATAAAGCCTTCAACCGACGTATCTGCTTTATCGGTTAATCTACCGGTTAGTGATGTGCTCCCGGTTAGTCAGCCCCTTACCGTTGTATCTATTGAACCGGTTAAGGAAAGCAATGTTGATGCTGATGATATATATTTACAGAAAGCCTTGGCTGCCAGTTTGTTTGATGCTGATTTGGACCAGCAAAGATTATCAGTTGAAGAGTTGGCCACTCAGCAAGCCATTCAAGCTTCATTATCGATTAGCCAAGCTGCTTCCCCTTCTATTTCCAAAGGCAAGGCACCGGTTCAGGAGGAGATTGAACTAGTATTTGAGGAGGATTCCACTTCAGATTTCTTTGAGGAAGAAGAAGCTTCAGATGATGATTTAGTCGATTATGATAGACTTGACCCTGCTGTTCCTCTTGTCTATCTTGATGCTTGCCTCTATCAGAAGGACTTGTTATCTCCTTCGAACTATTATACCTCTAAAGCTTTTATCCCACGGTCAGCTCATGGGATTCCTCTTTTTGAGGTTCATGAGAAGATTTCAAGACGAGTAAAGATTAAGTCTATTCCTATGCCTCCACCTATTGCTGACGAACTCCAGAAGAAGAGAAGAGCGGATACTTCTCCCAAACTCACCAAAACCAATGGGCCTGGTGAAACCAGTTACCGGTGCCAGAAAATTAAGGTTCTCAAACTTTGGAAACGGTCTGCTCCTCCCAAAGGTCAAGAGATTAAACCCTGCAAGATCGATCAGCAACTGGTTACTGAATTCCCCTCCAACCAAAAACCCAAATACTCTTCCTTTCTTTCTCAACGGCTACCCAACATTCGGATCCAAGGAGAAATTGTCCACATAGTTCCCAGACCGGTTTAATGCACTTTTTCAACCGGTAACCTATATCTTCGTTATCTCTCTATCAACAACCGGATTACCCAAGTGTTGGAGATGAGAATTTTGAGATGGTCCTCTGATGTTACCTATATAGTTGGATTTATGCCTAATGTGACTAGGCTTTCTGTTATGATAAATGGTCATGCTCAGCCTTGGAGCAATATCAGGTAGGCCTCTTTACTTTTGCTGGCTTTGTGAGTGATTCCTTTAATTCGGTTAAGGCAAGCTGCCTTATCGATGGCTCCAGCTGCTGCTAAATTGTTGGAGCTTTCATTTGCTGAAATGATGAGTTTGGAGCCTAATGAATTTCTTGAACCGGTTGCTCAATCTGATTCTTCCTCAGAGACAGTAGATGAAGAGATTGTTATTTCTCCAACCGGTCAAGTATCTAGGACCGGTCAGCCACAAATCATTTCTCTTACCAATTCTTCGACCGATCCTCCTACCGGTTCTCCAGATGCTTCCCTTATCGGTCATTCTACCGATCCCTCTACTCCTCTTATCGAGAAGCCTCCAATCGATCATTCTCTTGCCATTCAACTGTTTACTCCTACTTCATCAATTTTCCCTCCAACTGATGCTCCTTTATCGACTACCTAACCGGCTACCCAACCGGCTGCTCAACCTGCTCCTCAACTGGCCTCTCCAACCGATGATTATCTTAATAGGTCCATTGTTGCCCAAGACCTTGTTGAATTTCATGAAGCTATGCTCCAGAGTTTCACTGAGGTCAATGCTGAGTTGGTGACCTCCTTTGTTAAGTCCAATCAGGAGGAGGATGAGAAAAGGTTTGAGTTGTTGAAGATTGGAATTGCTATGTCTCTTGGCAATTTCTTCGAAGAAATAAACACTAGTGATGCTACTATCAGCGACCTTCTTTTGCAACTTGATGAGGCTCACCATACAAACAAAGCCTTATGTGAGCAAGAAATTTCTGGTCAAGCCTTTTTGAAGCGGTCAATCGAAGCCCTTAGCCGATGTGAGCAGAAGAATCTTGAGCTGCAAACCGAGCTGACCAAAGTCAAAGCCGAAAATGAAATTCTGATGAAGATGCGTGAAGAGAGGTAGAAGAGAAAAAGAGAAGAAGAAAGAAAAGAGATTATCAGCTAAAAGAGCTAAGCATTCAGACCCTGTGACCTCGGCTACTCCCTCAGATGCTTCTACTTCACCGGTCAAAGACTCAGCCGATCCTCCAGCCGATCCTCCATAGAATGTAACCGATGATATAACTATCTTTCTTGTCACCGATCTGCCAATTAATGAGAATCTCTTATCCCTAAACTTATGTTTTGCTTTCTTGAATTCCTTTTAAATTATTTTGAATGATCCAACTGCTACTAACCATTTCATTTTACAGGTCTCCTTATTCAAAATTTCTCTTTAGTTTACTTTGTTTCTCCTATAGCTTTCATTTTTTGTAAGCTTACTTTGGTTACATCAAGTTGTAACTTAACATAGGGAATTACAAAATTAATAGATAAATTATTAGTCATTCTTTTACTGAGTTAAGATAGGTGTTAACCAAGGGTGATTGGACTTAAGCAATTAGGAGGAGATTGTTAGTCAAATATATGTTTAGATTTAGAATTGCTTAATCCCAATCACAACAAGCATTATTGAGGACCCCTAATTTTAATTAGATCAAATAGAATTTTTCTATGTATGATAGGTCCCCTTAATGCTAGTGCCAGAGTTTTTAATGTGTAATTTTCTTAAGGCTTGAAGACTTGAAGACCTGAAGATTTCCATATCAGTTTGTGAGTTTACTTGGTATGAAGCTTTCCTAACCGGTTGACCTCTCAACCGGTAAGTCACGCCTAACCGGTGTTCTACCTAGCCGATGTACCCCTCACCAGTTATATCCCTCATTCTCTAACCGGTCCAGGCTTATCCCACAAGCTTCCCTCAGCAGCTAGCCGAAGCATTTATTGCTCCCAACTACCCAGTCTCTAACTTTAGCTAAAGTTGGTAAAGCAGCATGCTGAAAAGACATTTCTGGTACTGTCAGAATCTCAAAGTGGAATGTCAAAGTTACCAGTACTCACATCGCCTCAACTACTCAATGGAAATCCTCTCTATCCAATCTCAGGCATTAAATGCAAAGATACTCCCATTCAATGCCTGCCTGTCCAAGTCATCATTACAACCTCTTCAAAGACAACAACTCCTTTTTAAAGCTCACTATAAATAGCTTCCTCAGAGCATTGAAGATGGTTGGTGCATTTAAGAACCTTGAGAGTGAGCTGCCAAGAACTACCAACCTGCAAATCCTCTAGTTCAAGGCATTCAATACAAGTCCCCACATTCACTAGACATCTCTGTAGGACATACACTTAGCACCTTCAATCAATTCTATTGTGTTCCTCAATAAGACTACATATGGAACACATTGATTGAATCACACACACACCCTAGAGAAATCAGCTCAACTTGTGTGCACATCTCTAGAAAACACTAGGTCTTTATTGTAGCATGATCCATTAGTGGTCACTTTACATTTAGCAGCCGTCAATCATTGGGCTTGCAACTTGTAATAGGTAGGAACCATTAATAGTAGTGCACTTTCACAAATCCAAGTTCTGACCAAACTTGGTAGAGGACGTAGCAGTTATTTAACACTATGAACCTCTTCAAACAATGTGTCATTTCTTTGTGTGTTTGTTTATTTCTTGTGTAGTTGTAACTGGTTGATAATCTCTCAACTAGTCACAACCTATTGACTTTTACTACTGCTAAATTGTTTGTCTTACTGGAATGAGTATTTACCATTGTTGCATGAATTTTTAACTTACCTTTTGAAACTCCTTACCTAACCGTTTTAAGTACCTGTCTAACTGATATTTTCTTTCCGCTGTGCAAACTTATCTCACCGGTTAGCAAGTGTAACTTAACATTTTCAAAGATTAAATGAGTTTTAGAAAAAGTTTTAAACAGGCTATTCACCCCCCCTCTAGCCTGATTCCTACCAGTTGGGCCTAACAGGCATTGTTAGTGACTTCAAAATTGAGTTTTATGGCCATGGGAGTATGTTCGTCAGTGGGATCGACCAGGAGCATTACTATCCCATTCCCTCGTTTGTTTGCTTCCCCATTAAAATAGAGTTGCCAGCGATTTTCTTCTTCTAGAGCAAAAATTCCTTCTTCAGAGAATTGAGGTTCAGGCCCTTTGCATTCATCACTTGGGAAATCGGCCAACTGTTCTGCCATTATCCGCCCTTTCACGGATTTTCTTGTCACATAAGTGATATCGTATTCGTCCAGAAAGAATGACCATTTTGCCAATCTCATGGAGAGGGAGGGCATGTCGAACAGGTATTTGATGGGATCCAGTCTTGAGACTAGGTGCACTGAGTGAGACTGCATGTAGTGCTTCAACTTTTCCACTACCCATACTAGGCCTGCGCAGGTTTTCTCGCAAACTGAGTAGTTGAGTTCGCTGCCTTATAGCTTTCTGCTCACAAAATAGATGGAGCTTTCAAATTTGGAGTCTTTCTTCTCCTGTGCCAACATAGCCCCAATTGTTGTGTACGTGACGATCGAGTATAGCAGTAGTAGCTTTTGCCGATTAGGGGGGCAAAGGATTGGAGGATTCACGAGGTATGCCTTAATCTTTTCAAAATCAAACTGGCATTCTGGGTTCCATTCAGTAGATGTGCTCTTCTTTATAAGCTTAAAGATAGGCTCACAGATGGAGGTTAGTTGATTCACAAAGCGGCTTATGTACTGCATCCTTCCCATGAAAGATTTGACTTCTGTCAGTGTTCAAGGCGGTTTCATATCGACTATGGCTTTGATCTTCTGAGGGTCTACTTCAATTCCCCGTTCAGTTACCATGTATCCCAACACCTTACCTTGCTTGACGCCGAAGGAGCATTTAGCTGGGTTTAGCCTCATGGAATGTTCTTTGAGATGGTCTAAGAATTTTCTCATTTATTTATGAAATATGTCGTGGAACAGGGCAGTGGCTGCTCTCTGATAGGTAGCCCCAGCATTCTTCAGACAAAACGGCATGACTGTGTAGCAGTATGTCCCCAGGGAGTAGTGAAAGCTGTCTTAGCCTGGTCCTCTTCAGCCATTTTGATCTGGTTGTAGCCGGCGAAACCGTCAACGAAAGACTTGACTTCATAGTTGGCCGTGGTATGTACCAGTATGTCAATGTTGGGCAGGGGGAAGTCATCCTTTGGGCTGGCTTTGTTGAGATCTCTGAAATCCATGCAGCATCGGACTTTTCCGTTAGCCTTGGTGACTGTTACGATGTAGGAGATCCAGGTGGGGTATTCAATGACCCTGATGAATCCCAATTTGAGCATCTTCTCAATTTCTTCTTTTACTTGCAATGACCATTTGGACTTGATATTTCTCAGGTTTTGCTTTACAGGCTTGACTTCGAGGTCTAATGGTATTCGGTGCTCCACTATGGAGGGATCGAGGCTAGGCATATCCTTGTAGGACCATGAAAACACATCCACAAATTCCTTGAGTAATTCAATCAGAGTTGCTTGTTCAGGCCCGTCGAAGAAACTACCAATCTACGTCTCTTTAGGCTCTTTTGCAGTTCCCAGATTCACACGAGTCAAAACCTCCTCGGCAGCTTGGACTCGGTTTTTCTCTTTCTCGACAACCTTCTTAAAGATTTCTTTAATGTATTGTTCATTTAGTATGACTGTATCTTTATCTAGTGAATCATTATTAACCGTTTTTAAGTTATTAGTTAATTTATCATTAGTTAAAGTGGCGATCAAGGGATACTCGGAAAGGTCGATCATTTCATTCAAAGTAAAAGGAAGAACAACATTGGCTACAATTTCATAGTCTTCTGGCGTAAGGCCATCAGACGACTCTAGGGACTTAAATTCGATGACAAGAGACTCAGAGGACTTGAGATAGGTAGACACAAGGGGACGAGGGACCAATCCAAGCTTCATGACCATTTCTTCTTTGCTCGCGGACGGACCGGAGAGAGTCTCCCAATTCTTCAGGGGCATGGTAGACTGCATGACCATGGCTCGGGGATCCAATGGCTTTAGTCCTCCCGCTTCGATTACAACAATCATTTCTTTCACTGAACCCAAGTCGATCAGGTCTGGAATGTGTATTTCTTCCTCAAACATTTGTTGCATGACGGGACCATCCCATTCATCTAGGGAGAACTCTGGAGTCTTGGCCTTTGGCATGACTAGTTTAAACTCGGCTTTTGTGGCCTCTTCGACAGTCGGGATGACTTCGTTGAGCTTCTCAATCTGCTTTACCAGCTCCGACACTCCTTTGAAAGTATACTCACTTTTCATGGTGGTAGTAGACCCAGGTATCTTGGGTAAATTGAGAAACATTCTTCGGACGGGGTTGGCTTTAGTTCCCCTGAACTTGCTAAGGTTCTCCTATAGTTTCAGCCAGCCTTCTGTAAGAGTGGGCTCTTTGATTGAGGCATTGTCCAACAGTGGAGTGCCCTTTATGAAGTAGTCAGTCATGTCAAGACTGAAAGGGAGAGATTTAGGACCATTGTCAGGGATCCTTTTTGCAACAGCTTCCCTCCTCTTCTAAGCAATTTCCTTTTCTTTTGCAATCTCCTCCGAGGTTGGCTCATATCCCATGCCAAGGCGAGTTTTCTGTTCCTTCACTTCAATGACCTTGTGAGTCCCTTGTAGGCATTACCCAAGACCCATACCAGGCAGGTAGTTCATCTTTCTCATCATCCTCATGACGGGCGGGATTTTGTCTCGAGTGACAGTCAGATCCACATTGCAGACTTGGGCTTTAGGAGATTCGACTATGAAGCCGGTCAGCATGAAACCATCTTCATCATGCTTGATTTCCAGAATAGGTATTCCACCTGTGTCAGTGCCTTCCAGAGTGACTAGGTCTCCGTAAGTGGTTGATAGATCCCCCTCTGAAACGAACTTAACACACTGATGAAGGCTTGAAGCGACCCCATTGACTTGGTGCAGCCAAGGTCTTCCCAAAAGAGCATTAAAGGTGATTGGGATATCAATGCTTGGAATTCTACAGGTATCATCTTTTTGCCGAACCATAGGTTCAAAGTAGCAGCCCCAAGTACAGTACGAGACGTTGAGTCATAGGCCTTGACTGTAAGGGAGGAAGGCTTCAGATCTGTGGGCTTGATGCCGAGCAGGCTCATGATCTTTGCTAGGAGGATGTTCATTCCAGACCCATTGTCGACTAAAACCCGAGGGAGGCGTCGTTCATCCAATTGGACCGTGATGAAGAGAGGCTCATTATGATCAGCTCCGAACTGGGGGAGATCAAGGTCGGTGAAGGCGACTATGTTTCCATAGTGGATGTTCCCAATTAGTTGCACCACGTCGTCATGGGTAGCATCAATAGGGACCAGTGTGCGGGCCAGACTTTCTTCCAATTTCAACTTGTGGGGATAAGATGAGGTGAGTAAGGACCACACACAGATGTTGACTTGAGTCTGCTTCAACTGAGTGAGTACAGGATCCTCTTTCTCGGGGTCAGGAGTTTCAGCTGTCTTGGCATAAGGGTTACGGTTCTCCCTAGGTGCTTGATCTGCTGACTTCTCTTCTGTCTTGGGATTACCCTGGTGGATCTGCCCAGATCTGGTCAACAAGTTCACTTCTCCTTCTGGCTTATCTGTTGCTTCTTTATAGGACTCTTTCAATGCTGCTAGGGTCAGCGAAGGAGCTTGCTTGGCAACTGGCCACTAGCTCTAACTGATTTTGTTACAAGTTTCCCAGAGCTTAGCAATTGTGAGGGGCTAAGCTTGGTGATAGTGAGTGCTACTGTCTTCTGATTGGGCAGCTTTCCAGACAGCTTCCCAAGTTACGGGTTTCTGAACCTGGGGTTGCACCGTCGTTCCTTGAATGGCCTACAGAGCTAGGGCCTCTTTCGATTCATCCTCATCTTTGTGATCATGGTCTGTATTGTCCCATGCTTGTTGGAACTTGCCTCCGGTTAGCATGCAGCAGGAACTATTATCTCCAGGGCTTGGTAGCTTCTCCCCTTCATTCCCGGCTATATACAACAATCCCGGCTGCCTTTTGTAATACTCGGTGCTAGAGTTAACTATGGCATTCTGTATGGGAGGAGCGTCAGGTATCATGCCGGTGTCCAGGACCTCTCTCAGAGCTGTGATAGACTCGGGAAAAGTGACTTCTACCTTGGTAATCCTGACGAGGATTGTTACTTTGCCTTCGGGCGGGCTTGATCTGACAATGGTTACTTTTTCATTGGGGAGGATAGGGGCCAGTCTTCCTTTCTCTAACAGATTTTCAACTATCTGCTTAGATCGGATGCTCGAGAATCCTTTCCCCAAAGTGTGGTAAGTAGTGTTAAACTCCACGACATCTACATATTCAGCCCCGGGAAAATCCATGGCTTTCATATCTTCGGTTACGTTGTCGTCCCCTGAAGTTTCTTCAATTTTCAGGCTATCAACTTCTATCTCATCGTACACCATTTTCCTTTTGCTTTTGCAAGCTGGGCAACCACAAGTGAAGGATTGACAATGCTCGTTCTTATGGCCCAACGTGGCGGCTCGTGACACCTAAGTCCAAATGAGTAGTGATCGGGGTCCGTTTCCGGGTATTGGGGCTATTAAGAAAGCGTCATGTGGGTCCATGGGTATGAAGGCAACAGGAGTGGCTTCCAGATCCATAACCCTTTTTAGCGATTCCAGGCACTCAATGTGCTCGAGAGGTTCATCAGTGACTCTCACAGCAGTGATGCCGTCAATTCTGGGAGAAGAAGAAAGGGATCCAATGACGTTTACAAACTCATCGTCTGCTGGAGGCTGAAATTTTTCCTTTTCGACTAGTACTTAAACAAAATTTCTCCATTTGCCCACTTGTTTTCCATAGGGGACATTGTGCTCCAGAATCTCAGATTCACATTTTTCTTCAAACGAGTTGGGCTGCTCCTCATCCTCCGATGTATTCAAGGTTGGACATTGACTACAATCGCTTCTTGAGAGAGGCTCATCATCGAGGTCAGTTTCCATTGATTCCTCATCCGCATTTTCTGGCAGCTCTTCGTTGTCACTAGCCGACAACTACCCATTGTGCCTGGTACTCATGCGATCATTTTCGGCGTGAGCATTCCAAGCTGATTCTAGGTCTTGGGACTCAATTGATTCTTCACTCTCGTCGTCATCAGAGTCATCATCACTTTCATCAGAATCATCATCCCATACTACCCGAACATCGGCTGAGAGAGAGCGCCAATCATTGCTATTAGGGGAAGACAAGTGCGTGCAACCACATAAGTTGTCATAGGCCCCCAATGCTGGAAATGGCAATTGCAACTTGGCTTTTCTTCCCAGGAACTGCGGGGGAAGAGTGAGAGGTGGCGGTACATAATTGACTCCAGGCAGGATATGGAAGTAATCCTCCTCATCTGATCCTTCACCTTCGCTGTTATCAAGACTGTATTCGGCTTCTCCTAGAACCATTTTGCAGAAGTGTATTAGTTCGAGGTGTGCTTCGGCCTCTTTACTAATAAGTCCCAATACGGATGCTCACCTGAAGCTCTCTTGTTCAATCCTTCTTGAGTGCTCTAGCCATCTTGTGTAAATGGTCTTCTCGTAGTTTGATCTGAATAGCCCTAGCTTTCCACTGTCATCTATTTCTTCCTCTAAGAAGTAGCGAGCTTCATATTCCTGCAAGAAGCTGCTAACATGGGACCAGGGAGGATTAGTCTGTTCATACTTATCGAGGCTGGGAGGGGATCCGAATTCAGGATCATCAACAAAGTTAATCAGGAGCCCTTTTGTTTCCTTGGTTAGTGATGTGGCGGATTTCACTATATGCAATTCCCTAATTTTCTGGGCATTTTATCCTTATTTTAATGTATTTTAGAGTAGTTTTTATGTAATTTTGAGTATATGTGGGGTTGGTAAGTAGTAGGAAGATCATGGTATTTTTGAGACATATTTTTTGTAATATTATGAGGTTCCTCGAAGTTTATCAGAAATGCAGGGACCAAACTGCAAAGTAACAAAGTTCAGTGGCTAGAAGGATATTGTTGGAAACTTGGAGGGTCGAATTCAGAAATCAGAAATTCCAATTTAAAGTGCTGTGTATGCGTGAGTACCAAGTGCACGTGAAAACCAAGGAAGGCAGCCAGTGGACCAAGCCTGGGCGTTTTGACCGAGGAAATGCACTGTTGACTGGCGTGAAGGAGGAGTAATTGGATTTGTTTTATTTTATTTTTCTTTTTCCTTTTTCTTATTTTTTTATTATTATTTGTTTTAGTTTTATTAATTTAGGTTTAGTTAGAGAGGAGGAATAAAAACTCCTTCAACAGTATTTTTAGGTTATCTAGATTTTTTACTTTTCCCTAGAGAGATTTGAATTCCTCCATGGAAGTTTAAATCAATTGCCTTGGATTTGATTTCTTGAACCCCTAATTATCAATTTGAGGTATTGTTCTTTTCAATCTGTTTATCCCTATTCATAATTTTACTTGTGTTTATTTTAGATTTATAACTAGGGTTTATGAATCTGGCCAATTCATTAGTTCTGTTTATGAATCTTTGCTAGAATTTTCTATGACTGTGCCAGTGTAGGAATTTCATGAGTAGCATCTTTACGATTTATGCATGTGCCATGGTAAATTGTGAAGTGGGTAAAATTAGATGATTATCTGTGTGAAATAATCATAGAAAGCATTCTTGATCTTAGTTTCTTAAACCGTTCATCCATTAATTCTGCGATCTAGACTGTGCCAGTTAGATTAATTTATTAATTAGGGTTTCTAGTGAGTGTGCCACTGCTAGTAACTATTCTGAAAGAAGAAATAGAGATTGAAACAGATCTTGTGATTAGGTGAATAGGGTGAAATTGAAAAGAGATATCAATGATAATTGGCTAATTAGGTGGGGACGGAATCAAATCTGAAGTGTTTCGAAATTATTGTTTTTATTCTTAATTAGTTTAATTTCTGTTCTTAGGAAGTAATTACAAATCTCAAACAAAAACCCCCCATTTCTGTGTGATTAGTTCGTAATCAATACCGTTCTTCAGTGGTTTGACCCTGGACTTACCTTTGCTACATTTTTGTGGCCGAGTCCCGGTTTAATTTAGTAGGTGTGCGACTAAGCCTACCAAATTTTGGCGCCGTTGCCGGGGAACGGTGTTATTGTTTGCGTTCTTATTCTTTTCTTATTTGTTTTTCTTTTAGTTCTTTATCTGTTATCTCTTTAGTTATATTTATTACTTGTTATCCTGTGGTGTGGAACCGTGCGTGGTTCACACCCGTTCTACTAACGATTTGATTGTTTCTCTTGACCCAGAAATCGAAAGATCTTTCAGGAAAGGGCGACAACAAAGCAGGAGAGTCAAGGGGATATTGTTAGATGAAGAGATGCAGGGTGGAGATAATGCAGGTGGTGGTGAACAAGCAGCTCCACCACAGATATTGAGGCAAAGGACTGCCCCGAATTGGAATGAGCAACCACATGCCATCTAATTCCCCGCCTTACCTGCAGGGGTGACATTTGAGTTGAAGCCGGGGCTACTCAATCAGCTACCGCACTTCACAAGGATGCCCAGAGAGGATCCTAATCAGCACATATCTCAGTTTGTGCAAATCTGTCAGAGTATGAAGCCGGTGTCGATTCCGATCGAGCATCTGTTATTGAGGGCGTTTTCTTTCACATTGAAAGATAACGCGAATGGGTGGTATTACCACTTGCCCCCCAACATCATCACGACATGGGAGCAAATGAAAGAAGTATTCTTGGAAGTGTTCTTCCCTCAGGACCAGATTAATGTAATGAAGAGAGACATCAGAAATATGGAGCAAAAGGCAGATGAGACTCTATACGATTACTACAATCTCTTCCACAAGCTTTGTAGGAGTTGTCCATATCATGGGTTTACTGAGGATCAGCTGATTGTCTATTTTCATGGAGGGTTGACCATTCAGGATAAGAGATTAGTGGATTCATGCTGTGGGGGAAGTATTTTGAATAAGACCACTGATGAAGCTAAAAAGTTGATCGAGGAGCTAGCCAAGAGCACAAGGACCCATGGCAAGAGGTCAAATGTGAGACAGGTTAGCGCATTGGGTTCTAGCAGTGGGTTGACCAGTAAGCTCGAGACAGATATGGAGGATCTTAAGGGTATGGTAAAGCAGTTGGTTCTGGGACAGACACCGAAGTCGTGTGGGATTTGCTATGACATTATGCACCCTACAGATTTGTGCCCTTCTTTGTAGACAGGTGAGATAGAGGATGTCAATGCAGTCGGGTTTGCACAGCAGGGACAGAGACCGATGGGTAACACTTATAACCCCAACTGGATAAATCATCCTAATTTCAGATGGGGTATAGGTCAGCAGCAGAATCAACCTGGTGGTCAGGGACAGCAGTTTGGTAATCAGCAGGGTTATCAGCAGCAGCAGTATCAGGGTAATCAGTTCAATGCTTATAGACCACCATTTGGACAGCCACCGCAGCAGCCGCAGCAGCCGCAACAGCAGGGACAGTCTACATATGTTCCGTGCACTGGCTCAGAGTATGAGCACCTTATCCAGCAGTCTTCAGCAGTATCAGCAGAGAACCGATACGAGTATCAGCAGTCTTCAGCAGTATCAGCAGAGGACTGATACGAGTATCAGTGGTCTGGAGAGACAGATGGGGCAGATAGCAGATGCTGTGGGTAGGTTGGAGGCCCAAAATTTGGGAAAGTTGCCATCACAGACTGAACCGAATCCTAAGCAGAATGCATGTTCGATCACTCTTCGAAGTGGTAAGGAGTTGCAGGACAGGATTGTAGCAGAGGAACCGGAGATTGAGGTTGAGATTTCAGAGCCAGTACAGAAGGAACCCGATCAGACAGAAGTTGCACCAGAGGTTAAGGCTCCTGTATATGAGCCTGAGGTTCCATTCCCCAAGGCCTTGAAAGAGCATCGAAAGCCAGAGCCTGACAAGGGAATTTACGATACTTTCAAGAGGTTGGAGGTTAATATTCCTTTCTTGGATCTTCTTCAGACTGTCCCGAGGTATGCGAAGTTTTTGAAGGAGTTGTGTACTCTGAAGCAGAACCAGAAGGAGAGGAGTATGAAAAAGGGTAATGTTAGCGAGCACGTGTCTGCAGTGTATCAGCGGAAATTGCCTAAGAAGTGCAGTGACCCAGGGATGTTCGTGATTCCAGTTACTTTGGGAGATGCTTCTGAGCATAAGGCGATGTTAGACTTGGGGACGTCAATCAACATCATGCCTTATTCGATGTTTGAAACCCTTAAGTTGGGACCACTGCAGGACACCAGAGTTGTGATACAGCTAGCGGATAGGTCGAATGCCTACCCAAAAGGATTGGTAGAAGATGTTCTTGTTAGAGTTGGGAAGATGATATTTCCTGCAGATTTCTATGTGCTAGAGATGGAGTCGGATCCTAAGGCTCCCATACTATTGGGGAGGCCTTTTATGTCGACTGCTCGGATAAAACTTGATGTGGCTAATGGTTCGTTGACGATGGAATTTGATGGGCAAGTAATGGAGTTCAATATCTTTGACTCTATAAGATACCCTAAGGATACGGAGTCACTATGTTTCATTGATTTGGACGAGCCATTGGTAGAGGAGGTATTTGAGGTGTCTAGTGGAGATGATGATCTCAAGACCGCATTAGAGAATGCTTTGGGGTATGCTAGTTTGGAGTTTGACATCTCAGATTCGATGAAGGAAGTAGTTATGGGTCTTACAGAGAGTGCCATGTTTGCTACAGAATCGGTTCATGGTCACATGAAGTTAGAGGTTCCGATGGAGAAGCTTGTTCCATCTATAGAGAAGGCACCGGATCTTGAGTTGAAGGTTCTCCCTGAGCACCTTAAGTATGTTTATCTAGGTGAGGGAGAGACGCTTTCGTTAGTGATTTCTAGCAGTTTGACTGAGGATCAAGAGAAGAGGTTGATTGAGGTGATCCGGGAGCGAAAATCTGCGATTGGTTGGACTATTACCGATCTTAAGGGCATTAGTCCATCTTTGTGTATGCACCGGATCAACCTAGAGGAGGGTGCGAAGCCAGTGAGACAACCGCAGTGGAGGCTTAACCCGCCAATGATGGAGGCGGTGAAAAACGAGGTCCTGAAGCTACTATAGATGGGGATCATCTATCCCATCTCCGACAGTAAGTGGGTGAGCCCCACACAGTGTGTGCCCAAGAGGGGCGGGATCACAGTCTCCCGTAATCAGAAGGGAGAGATGGTACCAACCCGGGAGCAAACGGGGATTCGTGTGTGCATTGACCTCCGACGCTTAAATGAGGTAACTCTTAAAGACCACTTCCCCCTCCCCTTTATTGATCAGATGTTGGAAAGGATAGCCGGAAGGGGGTATTTTTGTTTTCTTGATGGTTTTTTCGGGTATTTTCAAATACCTATCGCCCCGAAAGACCAAGAAAAAACTACATTTACTTGCCCCTTTGGCACCTTTGCCTATCGGAGAATGTCGTTTGGATTGTGTAATGCACCTGGAACTTTTCAACGGTGCATGATGAGTATTTTCTCCGATTTTGTGGAAAAGTTTATGGATGTTTTCATGGATGACTTCACTGTCCATGGAGACTCGTTTGATGAATGCCTTGCTCATTTAGAACTAGTGTTGGATAGATGCATTGAAACTAATTTGGTCCTAAATTTTAAAATGTCATTTTATGGTTGAGCAAGGCATTGTGTTAGGTCATGTTGTGTCGAAAAGGGGTATTGAAGTTGACAAAGCTAAGATTGATGTCATTTCTTCACTTCCTTACCCTACCAACGTGCATGAAGTCCGGTCATTTCTTGGTCATGCCGGGTTTTACCGGAGGTTTATAAAGGACTTTTCAAAGATTGCTTCACCTCTATGCACTCTGTTGCAGAAAGAGGTTGATTTTAATTTTGATGATAATTGCAAGCAATATTTTATTGAGTTGAAGTCTAGGTTGACAACCACCCCCATTATTCAAGCACCCGATTGGTCTCGTCCCTTTGAGATCATGTGTGATGCTAGTGATTATGCTGTGGGGGCAGTTTTGGGTCAAAAAGTGGAGCGTGCCTCGCATGTGATTTATTATGCGTCTATGACCTTGAATGGGGCACAAAGAAATTACTCCACTACAGAAAAAGAGATGTTGGCAGTAGTCTTTGCACTAGAAAAATTTAGGTCCTACTTGTTGGGCACTAAAGTCATTGTTTACACCGACCACGCTGCTCTTAAATACGTGATGTCTAAAAAAGAGGCTAAACCGAGACTCATTCAGTGGATTCTCTTGTTGAGTGAGTTTGATATAGAGGTAAAGGACAAAAAGGGGCTAAAAATTTAGTTGCTGATCATTTGAGTCGCCTTGTTATGGAGGAGGACAAGCCTTATAAACAAGCCCCAATCCGGGGTGAGTTTCCTGATGAGGTTCTTTGGGCAGTTAATTCAATGGCTCCTTGGTATGCGGACTTGGTAAATTTTCTTGTCTCTAATAAAGTTCCTCCGGGAATGTCAAAATCTAAAAGAGACAAAGTCCGTAGTGATGCCAGGTATTATGTGTGGGATGAGCCCAACTTGTGGAGGCATTGTGCCGACCAAGTCATTCGGAGGTGTATTCTCGATAGTGAGGTGTCCTCTGTTCTTAAATTTTGTCATGAGCATGCGTGTGGTGGTCATTTTGGTGTGAAAAAGACCACTAGAAAACTCTTGGAGTGTGGCTTCTTTTGGCCAACATTGTTCTGGGATGCAGCCACTTTTTGTCAGTCGTGTGATAGGTGCCAAAGGGTTGGTAATATTGGGCGCCGTGATGAAATGCCACAAACCTTCATTGTGAATTGTGAAATCTTTGATGTATGGGGGGTAGACTTTATGGGTCCATTCCCTAATTCTTGTGGGTTTGTGTACATTTTACTTGCGGTTGACTATGTGTCCAAATGGGTGGAAGCCATCCCTACCCGCACTGATGATTCAAAAGTGGTGGTCAACTTCCTTAGGAGCAACATCTTGTGTCGGTTTGGGATTCCAAGGGTCATTATTAGTGATAGGGGGACACATTTCTGCAATAAGACAGTCAAAGCTCTAGTCAAGAGATATCATATCACCCATAAGGTGTCGACTGCTTATCACCCCCAAACAAATGGCCAAGCCGAGGTATCAAATAGAGAGATAAAATCCATCCTTGAAAAAATTGTGAACCCGAATAGAAAGGATTGGAGTCAAAGGCTTGATGATGTGTTGTGGGCTTACCGGACTGCATACAAGACACCGATTGGTATGTCACCATATCGGTTGGTGTTTGGCAAACCTTGCCATTTGCCGGTTGAGCTTGAACACAGAGCCTATTGGGCGATCAAAAAGTAGAACTTGAACTTGGAGGGTTCCGGTGAGGAGCAAAAATTGCACTTGAGTGAGTTGGATGAGATTAGGAGGGATGCGTATGAAAATAACCTCATTTATAAGGAGCGAGCGAAGATTTGGCACGACAAAATGATTATTAGAAAGGACATTAAGGTGGGTCAAAAGGTCCTTCTTTTCAATTCCCGTCTTCATTTGTTTCCGGGCAAGTTGAGGTCCTGGTGGACCGGTCCTTATGTGGTGAGGGAGGTATCCCCGCTTGGGACGGTGGTAATCTCAAGTCCTAATGAGGATAAAGGATTTAAAGTAAATGGTCATGAGTTAAAATAGTATTTTGAAAATGAAGTGGTGAATACCGCGAGTTTGGAGGAGATTGATCTCCAAGACCCGATGTATGTTTGATAACTTTGGGTTCGAGTCTTCTCAAAGACTTTAAAAGTTGATGCCAGCCGGGGGCTTTCCTGGCGTTTGGTCTAGCTAAAGATGGTAAAGAAGGGCGGCTAACCGGGAGGCAACCCGGGATTTAATTGCTTATTTTATTGGTCATTCTGTACATTATGTTTTTAATTTTTGTAATTTTTTATTCATGTCTAGAATCGGTGCTACTGAAGGTTTTTATTTTGTGGTGTTGTGCAGGGAAAAGCATGGGGAGAGGAGCAAAAATGCCTGGGGTCTGTACTGCTTAAAAAAAAAAAATTCCAGGCGCCCGCTCCACTTGAGACCATGCGGCCGCCTCAAGGAAGAATAACATGGCCGGTGAAACTGTGATTGAGGCGCCCGCCCATCTCCAGTCCTTGCGCCCGCCTCAACCTAGCAAAAACATGAGGCCATCAATCTGTTCTCGAGGTGCCCGCCCCGATGTATTCCATGCGGCCGCCTTAAAGGCCAAGAATCCAAGCCAAACCCACGGCATTTTAGGCGCACGCCCCGTATCCCTCCATGCGGCCGCCTCATGTTAATTAAATAAGGCCCAAGTCTCTGGAAGCGAAGCGCACGCCTCACCTCTCCATGGACGCCCGCCTCGCGAACCCGGCAGTTGTGGATCGGGCCAATGAAAGATGAAACGGGTCGGGTTGTCCAAATTTGGGTCGGATTGGGTGTTGGCTTGGGTTCAAGTATTAAAGAAGGATGGGTCTGATTCACCCATAAATCATAATTAACAACACACAACCGACGGTTCCTCTCTTCTCTCCCTAAACCCTCTCTAAAGTCCGGCCATACCCCCATTAAATCCGGCAAATACCTCCCCCTTCCACCCCAAATCTCACAAACCTTCCTTCACCAAAATCTTCCCCTCACCCCAAGCTTTCAGATTAACCGATTATTGTTCCAATCCGGGCGATTCCAACTTAAACCCTTGAAGATTCCGGCGAGTCCCTCGAGTTTTCCGGTGAGATTTTGAATTTTCCGGTGGGATTTTTCCAGAAATTTTTGAAAGGTTCGAAGCTTTCCTTCCTCCTATTCTAATTGGATTGCAAATATATTTTTGGTTGCGTAGTTGGCGATTGTTTGTTATTGGGTGATTGTTTTGTGGTTATAATGGGTAAAACAAATGAACAATCGAAAAAGGGAGTAGCTAAATCCAAGGACTCCCGGAAAAAGCAAAGGGTTGATGAGAGTACATCTAATGTTCCTCCCCCTCCCCTCGGAACACTTTTGCGTTGTGATGATACCCATGATTCCTCGAGGTTCAATTATTATATGTCCCAAAACTACTTTTATTTCCATACGGATAGGGCCATAATTGCGGAGAGACAATTTAACATTGGATCATTCGGGCTTATTTCTAAGTTTGGGATTCGAAAATGGCAACGTTTCTGTGATGAGCCTACGGAGGAGGGTAATAGTTTGATTGTGAAGGAATTTTACTCAAATATGAATAAAATCCCCACGCACCGAGGGCATTCCTTTGTGAGGGGAAAAACGATAAAATTCAGGAGTGAGGACATTAATAGATTTTACGGGCTCCCAAGAGTGAAACAGGAGGAATGTGAGTAAGTGCAAGCAATGAATGGGGATTGGCGGGTGTATTTTAATGATGTGGTGAGGACATTGGAGGGTAACCAACTCCAATGGACTAACAAGCCGGATGGTTCGCCCAAGTATGTGATTGATACTCAATTTAACATAGTGGCGAAGGGGGTGAACAAATTTGTGTGTTCGAGGATACTTCCGACGTCTCAGCATGTGAAAGTTCCGTGGAATCATGCTGTATTGATTCATTTGATTATCAACGGAGGAAATATTTCATTGGGGCATATCATTTCAGAACATATGCAAGATATGGGAGAAAGCAAACGGAATGGATTTCCATACCCATCACTGATTACCGGTTTAGTAAAGGCTGTGGGGGTTCAGTGGAGCTTTGGGGGTGATAAGGTGAAGGTTATTAGGCCCATCTCTCGAGCTTCCCTTGAAAGCAATAAGAGGGAGATAAGAGGGATGAATGTCAGAATTGTTGAAGAGCAGGTTGAGGAAGAGGCTGAATATGAAGAAGAGGAGGACGATGATGATGATGATGATTACATGGAGGAGGCTGAGGGCATTAGTTCTGGGGCTGCGAGTCAGGGTGTTGGAGACGTGGATCGATTGATTACTCGTATGGACTATGGATATGCAGTTTGCTATTTTTATGGATCGTCGGAGCAGATCCATGATTAGTTGGTGCGCATGGCACCACATCATGACGATGGGAGATGGCAGAGGTGGCCATTTCCAGAGAGCAGCTCCAGTCAGCATGGTCCATGGGACTATCATTTCAGGCCGCCTCAGTATTTTCAAGAGGTATCCCTACCCCTGTCTTTCTTATATTATACTTCTGTGATGCATATGGGACTATGCATGATTTAGTGAGGGGGTGGGGTGCATGGTTGTTGTTGTATATGCTGTTTTGTTTTCTCCAAAAAAAAAAAAGAGAGGCTAAGTGAAAACCCGAGAGGGCACTTAGGCAAAAGGAGAGAGTGTGTTAAAAAAAAATAAAAAAATTTGAAAAAAGAAAATGAGAGTCTAGGTGAAAACCGAAAACGACACCTAGGAATAAGGTGAGTGAGTGAAATACTTTCTATCGTTTATATCACCGGTGTTGGCGTCATAAGGGTGGTTTGGAGTCTCGGGTTAGGATTTTCATACTTGGTGTAGGAGGCTCGGTTAGAGGTGATTAGGATAGAAACCCTCGTTCTTTCTTGGAGTAATAAGGGGACGTTGGTTCTTTCACGAGGTAAATTTTTGCTTAAGGATCACTACCTTAGCAATTATTTATTTTTATGAGGGTGTATGCAGTGTGAGCCAAGCGGGGGGGGGGGGGGTGGGGGAACATAGGACATATTTAGTTCCCCTTGGCTTTTATGTGTGGGCCCTAGTTCGGATGACCGTTTACATTTTGGAGTTGGTATCGAGCTAGGGCCGTGTTTTCATATGATTTTGAGGAGTGATAAGGAGACGGAAGTATTTATATTCCGTATTGTTTTTGACTGACTTGGATTGGTGGAGTAGAGGAGATTAGGGGTCATTTTCCTCCCATGCTATCTGTTTAGACCGGTGCTTAGAGTGGGGATAGGATATTACTCAGGGACGAGTAATGGTCTAAGCGTGGGGGAATTTGATGTGGCGGATTTCACTATATGTAATTTCCTAATTTTCTGGGCATTTTATCCTTATTTTAATGTATTTTAGAGTAGTTTTTATGTAATTTTGAGTATATGTGGGGTTGGTAAGTAGTAGGAAGATCATGGTATTTTTGAGACATATTTTTTGTAATTTTATGAGCTTCCTCGAAGTTTATCAGAAATGCAGGGACCAAACTGCAAAGTAACAAAGTTCAGTGGCTAGAAGGATATTGTTGGAAACTTGGAGGGTCAAATTCAGAAATCAGAAATTCCAATTAAAAGTGTTGTGTGTGCGAGAGTACCAAGTGCACGTGAAAACCAAGGAAGGCAACCAGTGGACCAAGCCTTGGCGTTTTGACCGAGGCAATGCACTGTTGACTGGCGTGAAGGAGGAGTAATTGGATTTGTTTTATTTACTTTTTCTTTTTCCTTTTTCTTATTTTTTTATTATTATTAGTTTTAGTTTTATTAATTTAGGTTTAGTTAGAGAGGAGGTATAAAAACTCCTTCAACAGTATTTTTAGGTTATCTAGATTTTTTACTTTTCCCTAGATAGATTTGAATTCCTCCATGAAAGCTTAAATCAATTGATTTGGATTTGATTTCTTGAACCCCTAATTATCAATTTGAGGTATTGTTCTTTTCAATTTGTTTATCCCTATTCATAATTTTACTTGTGTTTATTTTAGATTTATAACTAGGGTTTGTGAATATGGCCAATTCATTAGTTCTGTTTATGAATCTTTGCTAGAATTTTCTATGACTGTGCCAGTGTAGGAATTTCATGAGTAGCATCTTTACGATTTATGCATGTGCCATGGTAAATTGTGAAGTGGGTAAAATTAGATGATTATCTGTGTGAAATAATCATAGAAAGCATTCTTGATCTTAGTTTCTTAAACCGTTCATCAATTAATTCTGCGATCTAGACTGTGCCAGTTAGATTAATTTATTAATTAGGGTTTCTAGTGAGTGTGCCACTGCTAGTAACTATTCTGAAAGAAGAAATAGAGATTGAAACAGATCTTGTGATCAGGTGAATAGGGTGACATTGAAAAGTGATATCAATGATAATTGGCTAATTAGGTGGGGACGGAATCAAATCTGAAGTGTTTCAAAATTATTGTTTTTATTCTTAATTAGTTTAATTTCTGTTCTTATGAAGTAATTACAAATCTCAAACAAAAACCCCCCATTTGTGTGTGGTTAGTTCCTAATCAATACCGTTCTTTAGTGGTTCGACCCTGGACTTACCTTTGCTACATTTTTGTGGCCGAGTCCTTATTTAATTTAGTAGGTGTGCGACTAAGCCTACCAGTTAGCTCATCCACATTTTCCCTGACATGAGAAGGCTCTCCAACTTCAATCATGTTCACCCTGTTGTTGTTCCTAGGGAATTGGTTGTTGACTGTATTGGGCCCTTCAGGTACCTCCAGTTTGCCCTTTTCAATTAACCCTCGTATGGCCTTTCTAAGAGTTATACAATCATCAATAAGGTGCCCGTGGTACTGGTGAAAAGCGCAGTGTTTGGTAGTGTCTAAAGGGATGTTGGGGTCCCTGGGCTGATAATTGTCCAAAGGCCAAATCAAGCCCTCTTTGACCAGTCCTCTAAAAACTTCACTCAGGGGCATTCCAAAGTTACTGAACTTTATACTATGAGGTTTGTGCATCTCGACTTTCCTTGGTATAAAAGGAGTGGCATTGTTGCAATTCTGGCCGGCAAAGTTAATGACTTCTTTTCCCTTGGGCTGGGCAGGAGCAGGATTAGAAGTAGTGGCTCGGTACCGAAAAGTAGGGGTAGCGGCTTGTTGCTGATTGTAAGCCTTCTCAAATTTAGCCCCAGAGTTGACCATGGCACGCAGATCTGGATAGGGGAAATTGCTGAGGGACGCTCTTAGTTGAGGCTTCAAACATGACTGAAAGATGTCCAATTGTTCTTCATCAGAAGGAGGAATGGCCATTTCACTCAGCTTAAGGTTCCAACGTTTATAAAAATCACCAATGTTCTCGTCAGGGCATTGCATAGTCATTTGCAAGTCTACCCGATTCGTCTCCCATTCTAGGTTGGCTTTGTATTTTTCGGTGAAGGCGTTGATGATCTGCTCCCAAGTGGCCCTGGACTCAGGTTTCAACCAAAAAAACCATTTTAGAGCCCCCAATTTTAAGGAGAGGCTGAAGTAATCAGCCAATTGCTGGTTCGTGCACCCGTTGGCTTTCATGGCTAAGGTGTAGGTGTCAAGATAGGTCTTTGGACAGGCAGTTCCATCAAACAGTTCCAAGCTAGGCATTACGAACTTGTGGGGTAGAGGAAAAATAGAATCAGGATCTGTGGGTCGGAGGGCAGCCTTCTTTCATGTTAGCTCGGCGATCTGCGCTTTCATTTCCTTATGTTGTTCCATGAACCAAGCCAGATGGGGGTCCAGTGGTGGAGCCGGAGCATTCAAACCAGTGACTGAGCTAGAGAGAGGAGTTACCATTGGCAGCACACTGGTGAAAGGTATGGCCGGACCTGGGGCATAGGTGAAAACATGCCCTTGACCCAAATTACCTTAGGAGTGTAAATAGGAGCCTGGGCAAAGGGATATAACCCAATGGATTACTGTTGACTTACAATTGGCAAAGAAGGTGGTGGCAGGTCAGAAAGGCCGGGTAACTCGGGTTCCCGGGGTGAGACTTACAGGCAGGCTTAAATGCGGTGGTCCTTTGTTGTTGAACTGCATGCCTGGCTGCGGTGATGGTGTATAACTGGGAGGATACTGCGGTCCCGGTGACTCTGATGAGACTAGGATGGGGACTTGATGACCCATTGGACCTTGAGTGAGGAATGGTTTTGTGGAGGCTGGCGAGGCACCAAGAGTTACTGGACCTGTATCATTTTGAGGAGGGATACCTGACTGTTGTCCTGAACCAAACTGCGGTGGTGGCATTCCAGATTTTTGTTGCGGTACTCTGAACTGTTATTGTGAAGGCCCGGGCTGATCAGTTCCAAACTGCGGTGGGATCCCAACTGGCTGTGGCATTCCAAGGTACCCCCAACTATGGGAAGACATTCCATACTGATTCTGTCCCCACTGAGGGACTGCAAACTGGCTTATCCCACTAGACTGCATGGGCCCATTAGACTGCGGTTGAGGAGCTGGTTGACCCATAGGTCGTGAAGCATGGGCTCCGGCAGTGATACCATAGGAGGCTAGTGGTGGCATTCTGGTGTAGTCAGGGCGACTGAGAGTGGGGTTAGGGTCCTCTTCCTCTTCCACGGTGAAAGTGCCGTCGGGATTGAGACTGGCGGCCAAACCATGGCTCCTAATAGCCTCCAGAAGGCATTGTCCCGAGCTTCTGTCGCAGCCTCATTTGTTCGGCCAGCGGATTCCACTGCATTGCATGCAGGGAGTCCGGGAGGCAGAGTGTTATTGTCCCCATTGTTACCAGCTGATGCATACATTCTGAAAATCGGAGTTGAAGCAAATGGTGAAGCTGACGATGAGCTTGACTCTTCCCTACTAGCCAAACGGTGACCCGGTGTCCGTACCCAAGCTTTGGGAGGTGCTGCGGGAGGAAGATATAAGGGAGGTTCAGACTTTGGGAGTTGAAGAATAAAGGGTAGGTGTTTGGGCTCAGGGCTCATGCAACATGCGATTATTTGTTTGAGTTTACTTAAAATGTGTTTTCTTAAAACCTAAGCAGTTGGAAAAGATTGTTTTTTTTTTCTATTCTCAGTCCTGGATTAGTGGGACCCATCACTACGCCTGCGGACCCTCAACTTGTAACCTCGAACAAGGGTTCCGTAAGGCAAGCGGGTCCCACCGACCCAAAAGGAAAACGAACCTAAGGTCTGGCGGATCATGAAGTCTTAACGCGCACTCTATGTAAATTAACGGCAGAGCCAGCGTCGAGGGTCAAGATCGAGTTAAGGTGCCTGACGAAAAGCCGGCATGACCATGACTGATAATAGTCCACAAGGGATATTGACTCGTCGTTGGTTAAGTATTAATTAAACAAGGACTGGGCGTTAATGCTTGATGACTCAGTGTCACACCGGGAGCCGGTGCATAAACTGTGCGGGTCAAAGTCAAAGTCCGAGCCCCAGTAAAGATCGAGTCAAAGTTCATGGCGGAAAACCGGCATGACATCGACTTAGTTAGGTCCGCGGGGGATCGTGACTTGGCATGTTGACTAGGGTTTAACCTACGCGGGGTATACACTAACACAGTCTGACACGGACCAGACCAAAAACCAACCGAGTCTCGGAAAAAAGTGTGTCACGGACAAGTGCAGGGTCGACACGAGGGTAAACCAATGGCTGTTTGGGTCATCCCGTGCTCGCACCGTGAGGCGTAGTATGGCCTCCCTGGCTGCTACTGAGATTTCCCGGGTTAAGGACGTAGTGTGCAGTGTACGGTCAACGTGCGCGTAGTGTGAGGCAGTCTATATTCTTTTTTTTTTTGAGTAAAACAGAGATTTTCAAATGTATCTTAAAAGCATGATGCGTGCAAAAAAAGATTTTTTTTTGAAATGAGACCAGTACGTGGCATTGTTCCCCCATAACTTATCCCCGGATCCGATAAGAAGGCATTTTAAGAGGAAATTTAATGGTTTCCAACCTATATATTGATTATCGTTTTTTTTTTTTGGAAAACATGTAAACACATAAATGCACGAGCACTTAAGCACATAAACACGTAAAGTTTAACAGTTAAGGAAATGGGTCCGACAGTCAAAATTGACTTTCCCGGGACGGTCAAATCGATAACAACGCGAAATGGGAAAAACACATACACACACCAAAAACAAAAGTTTCAAGTGTTGAGACGGAAGTTTGACCCGCAGAAGCTTTTTTTTATTATTTTTTTAAAAGCAAGTTTTATTATTTGTTTGAAAAATGAATTTTTTTTTTTTTTTTTAAAAAAGCTTATAATTGCCCAGCGGAGTCGCCGCTGTGATGTCACCCGATTTTTTTTGAAAAATCAACGGAGTCGCCACGCCATTTTTAGTTTAAGGGCCAAAACTTTGAAAAATGCCTAAAATTAGAGAAAAGGAGTTCGGAGGTCACGTTACACTCCGGGATGGACGTTTTGACGTGCACCCGGAATGCCTCATATGACGAGTCTTCCTCACTTGAAACTTTGTGTGTGTGTGTGTGTGTTTTTTTTAAAAGGAATTTCAAAAATGGGGGTTTTTTTGGAAATAACTGATATTCTAGGGACTGAACTGAAAAAACAGTTTGAAAACATTGATTAAACTGAAAATAACAGAAAACTGGAAAACTGTTTGCAGATGACAATGTCATCTGCGTGGATGAGACTGTATGCAATCTTATCAGCGCGGATGGGCCTGCAATTTCAATATTTTTTACAGTTTCCAATTTCGTCACTGTAATTTCCAGAAAGTTAACTGGATTTACAGGACTTAACTGAAAATGTAACTGTAAATAGAAAATGAAAGAATTGCTTGGATTTTTTGGCATCCATGCTTTGTCCTCTCTTTCCCTAGACTTTGATTAGTGGTCATAATTGATGAATCCACTTAACTAAGCCATCTCGGGGGTACATTAGGACTTTGAAACATGTCATTTGCTAAGGACAAGGGGGATTTTGACATGAAAAGTAAGTTGACAAGAAAGTTTGGTCAAGATGTATCAACTTTAGAGAAAGATCTCTAAGGTGGTCATAAGAAGACCATCCTTGAGACCTATACTCATGTGTATCTTATACATCTTGTGTGACCTATTTTATGAGTCTATATGATTTTCATCCAAGGAATGTGTTCCTAGGTGAGCATCTTAGACATGGGGAGGGGGATTTGCAAGGAAGTTAATAATATGGACCTTTTAAAGTGGTCATCTATGGAGATGGACTCCAAGATGGCCATACTTAGGTCAAAGAAGCAAGTACCAAGGAATGTAAAGGGGGAAATGGGGAATAACATGAAAGTGAAGAAAATGTGGATTCCATTAGAAGATCATCCATGGAAATGGATTCCATGGAGATCCTCTTGGATCCTTGGAACAAGAGGGGGCGGGGAGTCAAACAACAAGTAGTAAGTAAGAGTACATAATTTAAATATGGAGTAAGTGTATGAATGAGAGAGATATGAGTAGAGGGAATGAGGGTTTACCAATTTTCTTATGTTTGTGTTTAGGGTTTGAAGGATTTCAAGGCTTAGAAGTAGTTTTGGAGTGGATTTGAGGTTGGATTTGGTGTGGAATTTGAGCAATGAGGGTGTAAATGGCTGTTTGAGAATGGATTTTGACAGAATAACAGTAGGTTTTCGTATTTTTTGGCCTTGTTAAACTAAGGGAGAAGGGTTGTATATAAAGGATGGCTGGGGTACAATCTTATCCGCGTGGATGAGATTGTAGGCACAATCTCATTTGCGCGGATGGGATCAGCAGTGTGCCTGGTTTTTGCAGAAAGCAGTTTTGGCTGTTTGCAAATGGTCAATATTCTTTTTTTCTTGGAAATGACAGGTTTCCAGCGAGGTCCTATGCCACTTTTTTATTCCTAAGAGGTCCTTCCTCATTCAAATTGTGAAAATAATGTCTGAAATGCCCCTAAATGATTATAAATCATTAATTTAGGCTGACGGAATATTAACGACTCAGATTGGGGCACTTACAACATGACCAGAAAATCAACAAAGGGTCGAGTAATGGCAGATCAACTGGCAGACTTCCCAAGCAGTGAACTCAAGGGTCCTGATCCACAGTTTCCAGATGACGGAATCTTCTCACTTGACAGCGCAAACCGCTGGCAACTCATCTTCGATGGGGCAGCCAACAAGAAGGGAAATGGTATTGGAATGCTCCTGGTCGATCCTAAAGATGAACACACTCCCATAGCTATCAAACTGAATTTTGAAGCAACCAACAATGCAGCAGAATACGAAGCTTGCGTAGCCAGCCTAGAAGCCGCTCTTGAACGCAACATCAAAGAACTGGAAGTGTATAGAGACTCAGCATTGATCATCAATCAAATGTCCAACAAATGGAAGACAATAGACTCTGGCCTCCAGAATACCATACATATATGGAGGAATTCATTGCTCAGTTCAAGGACATCCCTTTCCACAACTTTCCAAGAGATAGGAACTGCTTCACTGATGCCCTGGCCACTCTAGCATCCCTTGTTGAAATTTCTGAAGGGAAATCAGTAAAGCCTTTCAGAATAGGAAGACGGGAAACCCCAGCCTATTACTGTGTGATCTAAGTTGAACATGAACCGATCGACGAACCCTGGTACAATCAAATCTACTAGTACCTCCAAAATGGAGAAGCTTCCTTCACAAATGAAGATGGAAATTATAAAGAAGGGATCAAAGCCAAAAACATGATGGCTCTAAAACGCCTGGTATCCCACTTTGTCGTTCTGGGGGGTATGTTATACAAGAAGCGCCACCAAGGACCACTCCTCCGGTGTGTAAATAAAGAAAAGGCCAGCGAGCTGATGAACAAAGTTCACAACGGAACCTGCGGTCCGCACATGAACGCCCGAGCATTGACACAGATCATCCTCCGTGTGGGCTATTACTAGGTATCAATGGAAATAGACTATATCCAGTTCGTCAGAAGCTACGACAAATGTCAACGGTTCTCCAATCTCAACCATATTCCTCTTCACGAGCTCTACTGCATGACTACACCATGGCCTTTCGCCACATGGGGAATTGACGTCATCGGCAAAATCACTCCACCTGGGAGCAACAACCACGAGTTCATATTAGTCGCTGTCGACTACTTCACCAAATGGGTGGAAGCCATATCATACAAAGTACTGAATTCCAAGAATGTGGCCGAGTTCATCAAAGAGAACATCATGTGTAGATACGGAGTGCCCAACGAGATCATATCCGACTATGGGACCTACTTTGAAGGAGATTGTGACCAGCTGTTGACCAAGTTCAGAGTTACACACCACAAGTCTTCTCCATACAGACCACAGACTAAGGTGCAGTAGGGGCGGCAAACAAGACTCTTCCAAGAATAATAAAAAAGATGGTCGTACGAGGTCGGGATTGCCCGAAAAGCTACATCTAGCACTTTGGAGATACAAAACATCAGTCCGAACCGCCACAGGGGAGACTCCTTTCGCACTGACATATGGAATGGAAGCAATGTTACCAGTTGAGTTAGAAATTCCATCCCTCCGAGTCCTCTTGGAAAACGGAATCAATGAAGTCGAATGCCTCCAAAGCCGTCACGATGAACTGGCTCTACCCGACAAGCGAAGATTGAAAGCCATGGAACATACTCGTGCCTACCAAAGAAGAATGGTCCGAGCATTTGATAAGAAATTCAAGATCCGAGACATCTGAGAAGGCGACTCGGTGCTTAAGGAAAAGCCTCCTACACAGACTAATCCCCTCGGAAAGTGGGAACCTACCTAGATAGGCCCGTTCGTGGTACAGAAAATCTTCTCCGGATGAGCAATGCATCTAGCAGATTTGGATGGAACCCTTTCATCAACCCAGTAAACGGAAGCAAGCTCTGCAGATACTACGTTTGAGGAAGGACTCGAGTCAACACTCTCTCCCCATACATCCCCAATCAGTAAAATCAAAGTGCTAAAAGAGTAATACCCAACTAGATACATCCCAAAATGATCTAGGTAAAAAACAGAGTCGCACTTTTCATCCTACTTCAAATTTCTCAAAAGTGTCGAACTACAGTGACCTGAGCCCCTTAGTCCATTTGTAAAAGGGGAACATAGGCAGCCATCATTGGTTCGGTCTCAAAAACAAATAAAATTTCAAATTCAACACCAATCACTTGTGTTTAGAAAAACTATTAAATTTAAAAAAAAATTAATTAGGGTTAAAACAATCTTTGATGAGTTCAAGCACGGGCTACTCTTGACTCCCTACAGGATGGCAAACAAATCAAAAAACTTAATTAACTTAATGTGTCTACAATGACAGTGGGTGGATATTCCGAACGGCAAGGTCAACCTAGCCACTCGTACTTAGTCCTTCATCTTTCCTCCTTTTCCCTTTTCTACGGTGGGTATTCTTTGCCTTCACAGGAAATATCACCGTAGTCCTCCTACCTGGCTCTGGGACCCTTCCCGATGCCTTTGTCAAACCTGTAGCAACCAATGCAGCCCTTTCCTAGCTCTATCACGAGCTGCCTCTCTCCGAGTTGCTATATCCGTGCTCTGATCGGCCAACCGACTAGCATTGACCTCATAGTCAGCCATATCCTCCCCGGTACTATCCTGAGGGTTAGCCATCGCTTCCGCCCTCCTCAAAGTCGAGCTGTCACGGCGGTTAAGGCCCAATAGCTCTCTTGTTCTCCACAAAAGAGCCATTTGTGTCTCTCCTATATACTCCTCGTACCAATTCAAATATCGAGTAGACAGAACAGTGCCCCCACTCCGGTGAAAGAGAACCCTGGCAGGAAAAGACGCATATTGGCACAACCGCATGAAAAGCAATAAAGTCGATGGATCATCCATGGAAATCGAACCCACCTCAAAGGTAGCGGCATCACTCAAGCCCATTAACAGAACCTGCTCAAGCTCGAACTACCGCAGCACCAGAGACGGAATATAGAAAGAAGACTGGGACAGCCCCGAAACTCTGACAATGAAGAGACCTTCCTGAACATTCCGACAAGTCTACAACTTCTAGTGAGGAACCCACCATCGCAAATGATGTCTATAGAGTTTGTCCATCCAAAGCTCTAAGTCAGCCTGACTGCCTCCTATCTCCAAGGGTCGCTGAGAGAAGAACCAAGGATCACATGTCGTTGGAACCTTGGGCATAACTTGCAACCTCTCCCTCAACCACAAAGTAAGCATAGCGGGACTTCCTCCCCACATGTACCGACTAGCGGTCGCCATCCAACTAATGCCATGGAATGTTTCACCCAAGATCAAAGGCACGATATCTCCTTCGCTCCCGCACTGCCTCACCAGGTCCAGAACACTGTGATGGCACACTCCCAAGGACGTGAACGTGAATAGAGTAGAAATCACGCACAGAGCAAAAGCGACCCACGCAGCAACGCTTCCTTCAGCACTTGCAAACCTATCTGGCAGCCCCGAAATGTCAACATGGTCAGTGTTTAGTATCAGCATCCCGTATGCTTCTTCAGCAGAAATGCCGAACAGAGACATCAACTTCTCAACGGGAGTCATTCCGCTCGTCAAAGGAAGAACAATCTGCTCCACCTCAGGTCCTCCAAGGATAGCTCAAAAGTCCTCGAGTGTGGGCGTGATCTCATTATACGAGAAACTATACACGTGCCTCCTCCAATCCTAGAAAAGAGCCACAGCTCTTAGAAGATCCCAGTCCGGCAAAAGCTCCTTCAAAGCCCAAACCGACTTCATCCTATAACAACCCTAAAAAAGCTCCTTGTTTTGCCTCATGTGGTGCCGTACCCACATCTTGAACCTTTCCAGGAATTGCTCTTGCATCTGAGATGACAACCTTGGAAACTTGGCCATGAAAAGTGAAGAAAGCTTCAAGTTTTGAGAGAGAACATATTTCAGCTTCAAGAAACAGCTTAAGACTCCTAAATCTGCAGTAAATTGGCGCAATTTAAACAAATCGAAACTGAGGATCTGGCTGGCCGGCATGTCTTTCCGTTTGACTCACTCAAATCTGTAGCCTTGCTGCACCAATGTTCCTTGACCAATCCAAAATGATCCCTGTTCATCCTTGTCCAAATTTTCCAAATGTCCGTGACAATTCACCTTTTGCGAATACCGAATCCATTTCTGGGCTCGTACGATAGTGCAAGTAATAAATAACAGTGCATAATAGTGTGAATGTGGGCCCCAAGATTGAACCGTTTTATAGGGTCGCCATTTCACCTCAGTTTGAAGACACTGATTTTATTGAAAAACGGAGTCGCCACGCCATTTTGATTTCCTCAAAACTTTGAAAAAAAGGATAAGGGTTCAGAGGTTAAGTTACTCCTTGGGAAGAACGTATTGCGTTCACCCAAGGAGCCTTGCAAATAGCAAGTCTTCCTAGATCCAAAGTTTGTGCTTGTTCATGCGCTCGTGTGTGTGGTGTGATTTGAATAGGGGAGGGAATGTGCCAAGTTTATCTGCCGGACATATAAATCATATAAGTAGGTTATAGCTCGGGATTCCTTGGATTTGATGTTTTTGGAATTTTGATCTCGTGCTCATTTTGGACTTGTGATCATCATTACGTGACCTTTCCACCCTCCCATTGGATTAATCAACCATGGTAGGCATAAGAGCCTTGGTATGTCTTAAACCAACGTTCTTTGGGGACTTGGTCACATGTGATCGAGAGAGGGACACCTTTTTAAGTCCAAGAATGAGACTCTTTAGAAAAGGAGGAATCTTTGCCCATCAATCCTACATCTTGAGACGATAGAGATTCGTTGGGACATTTATGTTCGTCTCAAGTGATTATTGGAGATGTCGGGACTAAGATCCGTCCGTTTCTAAAGGGACTACGATTATGGCATTTTGATGGTGAAAACGATATAAAGATGAAGTCTTTACACCGATCCACACCACGGAATGCTCCAAGAACTAAGGGGACTAGGGGAAGGGGTATAAAGATTGAATCTTTATGCTTATCCTATGTCTTTCGTGCCTTAAAAGGCTACTAGACAATCCTCGGAGAGAGATCCATCTGTAAGGGACATGGGGGAAATGACATTTAAAAGTAAATATTGCATTTTTAAGGTAAATAACATAATGAACATTATTAAACTAAAGACATGAATTAAAAGGGAAAATCTTTATGACTCTTCCTATGTCCTTTAAGACCTCATAAGGTGGACAATCCTTGGAAGGCTAGATCAAGGGAGGGGGATGACATAATGAAAATAAAGATTGCATTTTTATGTGAAAATAAAGGGACATCACATCATCATGTGGTGAATCCTCCCTAGAACAAGCCACATGAGGACCCTTGTTCATCCTTGGGAGAGGATCCCCAATGAATCCTTTGTGTAGGGGAAAGGGGGGTATGATGATTTACATTGCAAAGATAGGAACTTTAGAGCAATAAATTAAAAAAAATGGCAAATAATGGAAATATAAAGGACAAGCAATGAGTAAAGCAATATAATGAGAGTATATCAAGGGGAAAGGAAGGAGAGATTACCAATGGTGGTTCTCTCTATCTCCTAAGGGGATTTTCCTATGTAGGAATAGTTTAGGAAGGGATTTATGGAGGAGGGAGGTGGTTTTTTGAGTGTTTGAGTTTCTAGAAACTCATGGTATTAATTTGGCAGAGTAACAGTGCTTGAAAGTTCTTTCTTAAAATGGGTAGAGGAAGCCTCTATTTATAGGCTGCAGTGTGCTTCCTAAAGAAGCCGCCTGGCGTTAACCTGCAGCAAATGAAGCTGCCCGGCGTTATCCTCTGTCGTATCAGCATGTTTCTAGATTCATGCAAGGTGGCAGCTAGAAGCCTCTTTCCAACGAGGTCCTGCTTGGAATTTTAATTCCTAGCAGGTCCTTCCTCCTTTGGAAAGTTTGGAAAAGTTCCCGAATCGCCCCTAAACTTTATGAAAGTTTGGGGAATTGCCAGGAAACTTAACTGGAAGGCATGAGCCAGATTTGGGTACTTACAAATAGCTATAAATTTTGCCTGCTCAACTTTGTTATTCAATGCATTTCATGTCATTATTTATTTTTGATCAACCGCTTATCTGGTCCAATTAAACACTAAGAATAAGTGAAAAGCAATAGATAAATGTTCAAATGTGCAATGTTTCGCCCCAAGGGCCTCTCGAGTACAAATAATATCTATTGCAGGCAGTACACACAGTTGTCTAAAGATATTAACAGAACTACTCAGAATCTTGCTCGTCATCCGAGCACTCAACATAATGCGCCACACAGACGGTCTGGAAGGCATCGGCTCATGAACGGCCGTACTTCTCTGAGAACTGCACCGCAAGAAGTTGACAAGCCTCCTGGCAAAACCAGTCACCCCATCCAGGCGTCTAACGGTCTGATCGTAGGTACGGCCAGAAACCTGCAAACCAGGAAAGCCATCAAAAGACTAAAAGGACAACACAGATGCAACATTTGCAGAAAGCTACTACAGTACAGAAAGGACAGCACAGATGCAATATTTGCAGAAAGCTACTACTGTACAGAAAGGACAACACAGATGCACTATTTGCAGAAAGCTACTACAGTACAAAAAGGACAGCACAGATGCAACATTTGCAGAAAGCTACTACAGTACAGAAAGGACAGCATAGATGCAACATTTGCAGAAAGCTACTACAGTACACAAAGGACAGCACATATGCAACATTTGCAGAAAGTAACTACAGTACAGAAAAGAAGTAAGATACTTACCGAAGCACTGGGCTCGACTCTATATTGAGGCCTCGCCTGCTCAGGAATGGGAATCGTCAACCGCCTACGAGAACCACCAACGCCCTCTCTGGCCAGCACATGTGGGCTCCTCAGCCTCATCCTCCCAAAAATGTCATAGTCAGCCTCTTCAATGACATTCTCAGTAAAAGTCTCTCCCTTCCTATATCGTTGCAACTCCTCCCCAGCAATGGATAAAGGAAACAACATATGGAGGGGAGGATCCCTCGAAACCATGGGACCAGATCCCGGAGCATACTGGCATGACACTCTCTCGCCCAGATACAGGATGTCACAATGAAGCCCCACTAGCAGCTTCCTCTGGCTCGTCACCTCCCTGGCAGCGTTCACAACCGCCAGATCAAACCGGCTCCACCAAGTCAAGTTTATTCTCGGCAAAAAGTCCCAATCCAGAGCCAATGACACCTCCTCATAAGTCTCCCGGGTGCTCTCCCTCGACTTCACCGGCTTCCTAGCCACCTTCTGCCAACTCAAGATAGCGGGAAACAAATGAGCATACTCCTACCTAATGCTCCATTGATGCAGATGGAACACTTCAAAGCACCACACATGAAAGACGACATGAAATTTATGTCAGCTACAAAGCAGATACAGACAAGTACAAGCGAGACAAGGAAGAGAAAAAGAAAACTCACATCCAGCATAAGCGGAAGCAATGAGCGAGTTGTCCTCCCCCCGAGAATACTTGTCCAAGGCAAAGAAAAGCTCGGCCAGACCAGCTTCTCCCCAAGCAAACCCTCTCACTGCCTCCAGATCAATCAAAGAGCGGAGCAGAGCAAACTGGCACGTCGTATCAGCATTGGGAAAAATGGTTGCTGACAGAGCAAACCACAAGAACCCCCTAGCCAACTGATCAGCTGTCATCCTCTCGGAACTAGCCAGATAATAAGCAATACCTCTCCTCAGATGTCCCTCTATCGAGCCATACCGAATACCAATTCTCCTGGCATCCATAATATCAAAGTCGAGCAGATCCGTCAGCTGCTCCAAGGTGAACTCATCAAACCACCCTATGGGATTGCCTCGGAATGACAACCCGGTGATCGCAGCAAAGTCAGTGGGAGTGATCGATGCCTCCCCCCACCTAAAGTTACATATGGGTAGTGTCCCACCAATACTCACTCAAGGCTACATGGATGACCTTGACCCTCTGCATCGAGCCACAACAGCCATTGCACTAACAAAGCCCCCAGGCCGAAATCAATCACCAGCTGCCGCGGACTCCTCTCTCCATCCCAAGCCATGTCCGGGAACATTTCCCACAGTGCACTGACAACCTCAACATCTCCCCTACTCTTAGTAATGGACAGATCAATCGATCCTCGCCCCTGCAGGTAAACACAACAAAGGTATATCAATACAAAATAACATACAAAAAATGTGCATGCAATTTTAAAATCACACAAATATATCAACACAAAGATATAATTAAATCATTTTCCTAAGATATCTCCGTCCCAAGTCAGAATATTAACGGTTCAAATCTAAAAATTCCCAGTTAGACATCTCTAATGCCCCTCTCCCGAGGTTATATTCCTATGCCTCCACCTATTGCTGACGAAATCCAGAAGAAGAGAAGAGCGGATACTCCTCCCAGACTCACCAAAACCAATGGGCCTGGTGAAACCAGTTACCGGTGCCAGAAAATTAAGGTTCTCAAACTTCGGAAACGGTCTGCTCCTCCCAAAGGTCAAGAGATTAAACCCTGCAAGATCGATCAGCAACTGGTTACCGAATTCCCCTCCAACCAAAAACCCAAATACTCTTCCTTTCTTTCTCAACGGCTACCCAACATTTGGATCCAAGGAGAAATTGTCCACATAGTTCCCAGACCGGTTTAATGCACTTTTTCAACCGGTAACCTATATCTTCGTTATCTCTCTATCAACAACCGGATTACCCAAGTGTTGGAGATGAGAATTTTGAGATGGTCCTCTGATGTTACCTATATGGTTGGATTGATGCCTAATGTGACTAGGCTTTCTGTTATGAGAAATGTTCATGCTCAGCCTTGGAGCAATATCAGGCAGGCCTCTTTACTTTTGCTGGCTTTGAGAGTGATTCCTTTAATTCGGTTAAGGCAAGCTGCCTTATCGATGGCTCCAGCTGCTGCTAAATTGTTGGAGCTTTCATTTGCTGAAATGATGAGTTTGGAGCCTAATGAATTTCTTGAACCGGTTGCTCAATCTGATTCTTCCTCG
This sequence comes from Adenophora triphylla var. japonica, assembly GCA_022495995.1. Taxonomy (NCBI): domain Eukaryota; kingdom Viridiplantae; phylum Streptophyta; class Magnoliopsida; order Asterales; family Campanulaceae; genus Adenophora; species Adenophora triphylla. The sequence goes on from JAFEMH010002994.1 coordinate 207,230, forward strand.
TAGACAGATGAAGAGATTGTTATTTCTCCAACCGGTCAAGTATCTAGGACCGGTCAGCCACAAATCATTTCTCTTACTGATTCTTCGACCGATCCTCCTACCGGTTCTCCAGCTGCTTCCCTTATCGGTCGTTCTACCGATCCCTCTACTCCTTTTACCGAGAAGCCTCCAACTGATCATTCTCTTGCCATTCAACTGTTCACTCCTACTTCATCAATTTGCCCTCTAACTGATGCTCCTTTATCGACTACCTAACCGGCTACCCAACCGGCTGCTCAACCTGCTCCTCAACCAGCCTCTCCAACCGATGATGATCTTAATAGGTCCATTGTTGCCCAAGACCTTGTTAAATTTCATGAAGCTATGCTCCAGAGTTTCACTGAGGTCAATGCTGAGTTGGTGACCTCCTTTGTTAAGTCCAATCAGGAGGAGGATGAGAAAAGGTTTGAGTTATTGAAGACTGGAATTGCTATGTCTCTTGGCAATTTCTTGGAAGAAATAAACACTAGTGATGCTACTATCAGCGACCTTCTTTTGCAACTTGATGAGGCTCACCATACAAACAAAGCCTTATGTGAGCAAGAAATTTCTGGTCAAGCCTTTTTGAAGCGGTCAACCAAAGCCCTTAGCCGATGTGAGCAGAAGAATCTTGAGCTACAAACTGAGCTGACCAAAGTCAAAGCCGAAAATGAAATTCTGATGAAAATGCGTGGAGAGAGGTAGAAGAGAAAAAGAGAAGAAGAAAGAAAAGAGATCACCAGCTAAAAGAGCTAAGCATTCAGACCCTGTGACCTCGGCTACTCCCTCAGATGCTTCTACTTCACCGGTCAAAGACTCAGCCGATCCTCCAGTCGATCCTCCATAGAATGTAACCGATGATATAACTGTCTTTCTTGTCACCGGTCTGCCAATTAATGAGAATCTCTTATCCCTAAACTTATGTTTTGCTTTCTTGAATTCCTTTTCAATTATTTTGAATGATCCAACTGCTACTAACCGTTTCATTTTACAGGTCTCCTTATTCAAAATTTCTCTTTAGTTTACTTTGTTTCTCCTATAGCTTTCATTTTTGTAAGCTTACTTTGGTTACATCAAGTTGTAACTTAACATAGGGAATTACAAAATTAATAGATAAATTCTTAGTCATTCTTTTACTGAGTTAAGATAGGTGTTAACCAAGGGTGATTGGACTTAAGCAATTAGGAGGAGATTGTTAGTCAAATATATATTATATTTAGAATTGCTTAATCCCAATCACAACAAGCATTATTGAGGACCCCTAATTTTAATTAGATCAAATAGAATTTTTTTATGTATGATAGGTCCCCTTAATGCTAGTGCCAGTGTTTTTAATGTGTAATTTTCTCAAGGCTTGAAGACTTGAAGACCTAAAGATTTCCCTATCAGTTTGTGAGTTTACTTGGTATGAAGCTTTCCTAACCGGTTGACCTCTCAACCGGTAAGTCACGCCTAACCGGTGTTCTACCTAGCCGATGTACCCCTCATCGGTTATATCCCTCATTCTCTAACCGGTCCAGGCTTATCCCACAAGCTTCCCTCAGCAGCTAGCCAAAGCATTTATTGCTCCCAACTACCCAGTCTCCAACTTTAGATAAAGTTGGTAAAGCAGCATGCTGAAAAGACATTTCTGGTACTGTCAGAATCTCAAAGTGGAATGTCAAAGTTACAAGTACTCACATCGCCTCAACTACTCAATGGAAATCCTCTCTATCCAATCTTAGGCATTAAATGCAAAGATACTCCCATTCAATGTCTGCCTGTCCAAGTCATCATTACAACCTCTTCAAAGACAACGACTCCTTTTTAAAGCTCACTATAAATAGCTTCCTCAGAGCATTGAAGATGGTTGGTGCATTTAAGATCCTTGAGAGTGAGCTGCCAAGAACTACCAACCTGCAAATCCTCTAGTTCAAGGCATTCAATACAAGTCCCCACATTCACTAGACATCTCTGTAGGACATACACTTAGCACCTTCAATCAATTCTGTTGTGTTCCCCAACAAGACTATGTATGGAACACTTTGATTGAATCACACACACACCCTAGAGAAATCAGCTCAACTTGTGAGCACATCTCTAGAAAACACCAGGTCTTTATTGTAGCATGATCCATTAGTGGTCACTTTACTTTTAGCAGCCTTCAATCACTTGGCTTGCAACTTGTAATAGGTAGGAAGCATTAATAGCAGTGCACTTTCACAAATCCAAGTTCTGACCAAACTTGGTAGAGGACGTAGCAGTTATTTATCACTATGAACCTCTTCAAACAATGTGTCATTTCTTTGTGTGTTTGTTTATTTCTTGTGTAGTTGTAACGAGGTTGATAATCTCTCAACTAGTCACAACCTATTGACTTTTACTACTGCTAAATTGTTTGTCTTACTGGAATGAGTATTTACCATTGTTGCATGAATTTTTAACTTACCTTTTGAAACTCCTTACCTAACTATTTTAAGTACCTGTCTAACCGATATTTTCTTTCCGCTGTGCAAACTTATCTCACCGGTTAGCAAGTGTAACTTAACATTTTCAAAGATTAAATGAGTTTTAGAAAAAGTTTTAAACAGGCTATTCACCCCCCCCTCTAGCCTGATTCCTACCAGTTGGGCCTAACAGGCGTTGTTAGTGACTTCAAAATTGAGTTTTATGGCCATGGGAGTATGTTCGTCAGTAGGATCGACCAGGAGCATTACTATCCCATTCCCTCGTTTGTTTGCTGCCCCATCAAAATAGAGTTGCCAGCGATTTTCTCCTTCTAGAGCAAAAATTCCTTCTTCAGGGAATTGAGGTTCAGGCCCTTTGCATTCATCACTTGGGAAATCGGCCAACTGTTCTGCCATTATCCGCCCTTTCACAGATTTTCTTGTCACATAAGTGATATCGTATTCGGCCAGAAAGAATGACCATTTTGCCAATCTCATGGAGAGGGAGGGCTTGTCGAATAGGTATTTGATGGGATCCAGCCTTGAGACTAGGTGCACTGAGTGAGACTGCATGTAGTGCTTCAACTTTCCCACTACCCATACTAGGCCTGCGCAGGTCTTCTCGCAAACTGAGTAGTTGAGTTCGCTGCCTTATAGCTTTCTGCTCACAAAATAGATGGAGCTTTCAAATTTGGAGTCTTTCTTCTCCTGTGCCAACATAGCCCCAATTGTTGTGTCTGTGACAGTCAGGTATAGCAGTAGTAGCTTTTGCCGATGAGGGGGGCAAAGGATTGGAGGATTCACGAGGTATGCCTTAATCTTTTCAAAATCAAACTGGCATTCTGGGTTCCATTCAGTAGATGTGCTCTTCTTTATAAGCTTAAAGATAGGCTCACAGATGGAGGTTAGTTGATTCACAAAGCGGCTTATGTACTGCAGCCTTCCCATGAAAGATTTGACTTCTGTTAGTGTTCAAGGCGGTTTCATATCGACTATGGCTTTGATCTTCTGAGGGTCTACTTCAATTCCCTGTTCAGTTACCATGTATCCCAACACCTTACCTTGCTTGACGCCGAAGGAGCATTTAGCTGGGTTTAGCCTCATGGAATGTTCTTTGAGACGGTCGAAGAATTTTCTCAAATCGATGAAGTAAAGGCCATCGGATCCTTTAGAGTTGACTATCATGTCATCCATGTAGACCTCTATTTATTTATGAATTATGTCGTGGAACAGGGCAGTGGCTGCTCTCTGATAGGTAGCCCCAGCATTCTTCAGACCAAATGGCATGACTGTGTAGCAGTATGTCCCCAGGGAGTAGTGAAAGCTGTCTTAGCCTGGTCCTCTTCGGCCATTTTGATCTGGTTGTAGCCGGCGAAACCGTCAACGAAAGACTTGACTTCATAGTTGGCCATGGTATGTACCAGTATGTCAATGTTGGGCAGGGGGAAGTCGTCCTTTGGGCTGGCTTTGTTGAGATCTCTGAAATCCATGCAGCATCGGACTTTTCCGTTAGCCTTGGTGACTGTTACGATGTAGGAGATCCAGGTGGGGTATTCAATGACCCTGATGAATCCCAATTTGAGCATCTTCTCAATTTCTTCTTTTACTTGCAACGACCATTCGGACTTGATATTTCTCAGCTTTTGCTTTACAGGCTTGACTTCGGGGTCTAATGGTATTCGGTGCTCCACTATGGAGGGATCGAGGCCAGGCATATCCTTGTAGGACCATGAAAACACATCCACAAATTCCTTGAATAATTCAATCAGAGTTGCTTGTTCAGGCCCGTCGAAGAAACTACCAATCTGCGTCTCTTTAGGCTCTTTTACAGTTCCCAGATTCACACGAGTCAAAACCTCCTCGACAACTTGGGCTCGGTTTTTCTCTTTCTCGACAACCTTCTTAAAGATTTCTTTAATGTATTGTTCGTTTAGTGTGTCTGCATCTTTATCTAGTGAATCATTATTAACCGTTTTTAAGTTATTAGTTAATTTATCATTAGTTAAAGTGGCGATCAGGGGATACTCGGAAAGGTCGATCATTTTATTTAAAGTAAAAGGAAGTACAACATTGGCTACAATTTCATAGTCTTCTGACGTAAGGCCATCAGACGACTCTAGGGACTTAAATTCGATGACAAGAGACTTAGAGGACTTGAGATAGGTAGACACAAGGGGACGAGGGACCAATCCAAGCTTCGTGACTATTTCTTCTTTGCTCGTGGATGGACCAGAGAGAGTCTCCCAATTCTTCAGGGGCATGGTAGACTGCATGACCATGGCTCGGGGATCCAATGGCTTCAGTCCTCCTGCTTCGATTACCGCAATCATTTCTTTCACTGAACCCAAGTCGATCAGGTCTGGAATGTGTATTTCTTCCTCAAACATTTGTTGCATGACGGGACCATCCCATTCATCTAGGGAGAACTCTGGAGTCTTGGCCTTTGGCATGACTAGTTTAAACTCGGCTTTTGTGGCCTCTTCGACAGTCGGGATGACTTCGTTGAGCTTCTCAAACTGCTTTACCAGCTCCGACACTCCTTTGAAAGTATACTCACTTTTCATGGTGGTAGTAGACCCAGGTATCTTGGGTAAATTGAGAAACATTCTTCGGACGGGGTTGGCTTTAGTTCCCCTGAACTTGCTAAGGTTCTCCTATAGTTTCAGCCAGCCTTCTGTAGGAGTGGGCTCTTTGACTGAGGCATTGTCCAACTGTGGAGTGCCCTTTATGAAGTAGTCAGTCATGTCAAGACTGAAAGGGAGAGATTTAGGACCATTGTCAGGGATCCTTTTTGCAACAGCTTCCCTCCTCTTCTAAGCAATTTCCTTTTCTTTTGCAATCTCCTCCGAGGTTGGCTCATATCCCATGCCAAGGCGAGTTTTCTGTTCCTTCACTTCAATGACCTTGTGAGTCCCTTGTAGGCATTACCCAAGACCCATACCAGGCAGGTAGTTCATCTTTCTCATCATCCTCATGACGGGCGGGATTTTGTCTCGAGTGACAGTCAGATCCACATTGCAGACTTGGGCTTTAGGAGATTCGACTATGAAGTCGGTCAGCATGAAACCATCTTCATCATGCTTGATTTCCAGAATAGGTATTCCACCTGTGTCAGTGCCTTCCATAGTGACTAGGTCTCCGTAAGTGGTTGATAGATCCCCCTCTGAAACGAACTTAACACACTGATGAAGTCTTGAAGCGACCCCATTGACTTGGTGCAGCCAAGGTCTTCCCAAAAGAGCATTAAAGGTGATTGGGATATCAATGCTTGGAATTCTACAGGTATCAACTTTTTGCCGAACCATAGGTTCAAAGTAGCAGCCCCAAGTACAGTACGAGACGTTGAGTTATAGGCCTTGACTGTAAGGGAGGAAGGCTTCAGATCTGTGGGCTTGATGCCGAGCAGGCTCATGATCTTTGCTAGGAGGATGTTCATTCCAGACCCATTGTCGACTAAAACACTCGAGGGAGGCGTCGCTCATCCAATTGGACCATGATGAAGAGAGGCTCATTATGATCAGCTCCGAACTGGGGGAGATTGAGGTCGGTGAAGGCGACTATGTTTCCGTAGTGGATGTTCCCAATTAGTTGCACCACGTCGTCATGGGTAGCATCAATAGGGACCAGTGTGCGGGCCTGACTTTCTTCCAATTTCAACTTGTGGGGATAAGATGAGGTGAGTAAGGACCACACACAGATGTTGACTTGAGTCTGCTTCAACTGAGTGAGTACAGGATCCTCTTTCTCGGGGTCAGGAGTTTCAGCTGTCTTGGCATAAGGGTTACGGTTCTCCCTAGGTGCTTGATCTGCTGATTTCTCTTCTGTCTTGGGATTACCCTGGTGGATCTGCCCAGATCTGGTCAACAGATTCACTTCTCCTTCTGGGTTATCTGTTGCTTCTTTATAGGACTCTTTCAATGCTGCTAGGGTCAGCGAAGGAGCTTGCTTGGCAACTGGCCACTAGCTCTAACTGATTTTTTTACAAGTTTCCCAGAGCTTAGCAATCGTGAGGGGCTAAGCTTGGTGATAGTGAGTGCTACTGTCTTCTGATTGGGCAGCTTTCTGGACAGCTTCCCAAGTTACGAGTTTCTGAACCTGGGGTTGCACCGTCGTTCCTTGAATGGCCTACAGAGCTAGGGCCTCTTTCGATTCATCCTCATCTTTGTGATCATGGTCTGTATTGTCCCATGCTTGTTGGAACTTGCCTCCGATTAGCATGCAGCAGGAACTATTATCTCCAAGGCTTGGTAGCTTCTCCCCTTCATTCCCGGCTATATACAACAATCCCAGCTGCCTTTTGTAATACTCGGCGCTAGAGTTAACTATGGCATTCTGTATGGGAGGAGCGTCAGGTATCATGCCGGTGTCCAGGACCTCTCTCAGAGCTGTGATAGACTCGAGAAAAGTGACTTCTACCTTGGTAATCCTGACGAGGATTGTTACTTTGCCTTCGGGCGGGCTTGATCTGACAATGGTTACTTTTTCATTGGGGAGGATAGGGGCCAGTCTTCCTTTCTCTAACAGATTTTCAACTATCTGCTTAGATCGGATGCTCGAGAATCCTTTCCCCAAAGTGTGGTAAGTAGTGTTAAACTCCACGACATCTACATATTCAGCCCCGGGAAAATCCATGGCTTTCATATCTTCGGTTACGTTGTCGTCCCCTGAAGTTTCTTCAATTTTCAGGCTATCAGCTTCTATCTCATCGTACACCATTTTCCTTTTGCTTTTGCAAGCTGGGCAACCACAAGTGAAGGATTGACAATGCTCGTTCTTATGGCCCAACATGGCGGCTCGTGACACCTAAGTCCAAATGAGTAGTGCTCGGGGTCCGTTTCCGGGTATCGGGGCTATTAAGAAGGCGTCATGTGGGTCCATGGGTATGAAGGCAACATGAGTGGCTTCCAGATCCATAACCCTTTTTAGCGATTCCAGGCACTCAATGTGCTCGAGAGGTTCAGCAGTGACTCTCACAGCAGTGATGCCGTCAATTCTGGGAGAAGAAGAAAGGGATCCAATGACGTTTACAAACTCATCGTCTGCTGGAGGCTGAAATTTTGCCTTTTCGACTAGTGCTTAAACAAAATTTCTCCATTCGCCCACTTGTTTTCCATAGGGGACATTGTGCTCCAGAATCTCAGATTCACATTTTTCTTCAAACGGGTTGGGCTGCTCCTCATCCTCCGATGTATTCAAGGTTGGACATTGACTACAATCGCTTCTTGAGAGAGGCTCATCATCGAGGTCAGTTTCCATTGATTCCTCATCCGCATTTTCTGGCAGCTCTTCGTTGTCACTGGCCGACAACTACCCATTGTGCCTGGTACTCATGCGATCATTTTCGGCGTGAGCATTCCAAGCTGATTCTGGGTCTTGGGCCTCAGTTGATTCTTCACTCTCGTCGTCATCAGAGTCATCATCACTGTCATCAGAGTCATCATCCCATACTACCCGAACATCGGCTGAGAGAATGCGCCAATCATTGTTATTAGGGGAAGACAAGTGCGTGCAACCACATAAGTTGTCATAGGCCCCCAATGCTGGAAATGGCAATTGCAACTTGGCTTTTCTTCCCAGGAACTGCGGGGGAAGAGTGAGAGGTGGCGGTACATAATTGACTCCAGGCAGGATATGGAAGTAATCCTCCTCATCTGATCCTTCACCTTCGCTGTTATCAAGACTGTATTCGGCTTCTCCTAGAACCATTTTGCAGAAGTGTATTAGTTCGAGGTGTGCTTCGGCCTCTTTACTAATAAGTCCCAATACGGATGCTCGCCTGAAGCTCTCTTGTTCAATCCTTCTTGAGTGCTCTAGCCATCTTGTGTAAATGGTCTTCTCGTAGTTTGATCTGAATAGCCCCAGCTTTCCACTGTCATCTATTTCTTCCTCTAAGAAGTAGCGAGCTTCATATTCCTGCAAGAAGCTGCTAACATGGGACCAGGGAGGATTAGTCTGTTCATACTTATCGAGGCTGGGAGGGGATCCGAATTCAGGATCATCAACAAAGTTAATCAGGAGCCCTTTTGTTTCCTTGGTTAGTGATGTGGCGGATTTCACTATATGTAATTCCCTAATTTTCTGGGCATTTTATCCTTATTTTAATGTATTTTAGAGTAGTTTTTATGTAATTTTGAGTATATGTGGGGTTGGTAAGTAGTAGGAAGATCATGGTATTTTTGAGACATATTTTTTGTAATATTATGAGGTTCCTCGAAGTTTATCAGAAATGCAGGGACCAAACTGCAAAGTAACAAAGTTCAGTGGCTAGAAGGATATTGTTGGAAACTTGGAGGGTCGAATTCAGAAATCAGAAATTCCAATTTAAAGTGCTGTGTATGCGTGAGTACCAAGTGCACGTGAAAACCAAGGAAGGCAGCCAGTGGACCAAGCCTGGGCGTTTTGACCGAGGCAATGCACTGTTGACTGGCGTGAAGGAGGAGTAATTGGATTTGTTTTATTTTCTTTTTCTTTTTCCTTTTTCTTATTTTTTTATTATTATTAGTTTTAGTTTTATTAATTTAGGTTTAGTTAGAGAGGAGGTATAAAAACTCCTTCAACAGTATTTTTAGGTTATCTAGATTTTTTACTTTTCCCTAGAGAGATTTGAATTCCTCCATTGAAGTTTAAATCAATTGCTTTGGATTTGATTTCTTGAACCCCTAATTATCAATTTGAGGTATTGTTCTTTTCAATCTGTTTATCCCTATTCATAATTTTACTTGTGTTTATTTTAGATTTATAACTAGGGTTTATGAATCTGGCCAATTCATTAGTTCTATTTATGAATCTTTGCTAGAATTTTCTATGACTGTGCCAGTGTAGGAATTTCATGAGTAGCATCTTTACGATTTATGCATGTGCCATGGTAAATTGTGAAGTGGGTAAAATTAGATGATTATCTGTGTGAAATAATCATAGAAAGCATTCTTGATCTTAGTTTCTTAAACCGTTCATCAATTAATTCTGCGATCTAGACTGTGTCAGTTAGATTAATTTATTAATTAGGGTTTCTAGTGAGTGTGCCACTGCTAGTAACTATTCTGAAAGAAGAAACAGAGATTGAAACAGATCTTGTGATTAGGTGAATAGGGTGACATTGAAAAGAGATATCAATGATAATTGGCTAATTAGGTGGGGACGAAATCAAATCTGAAGTGTTTCGAAATTATTGTTTTGATTCTTAATTAGTTTAATTTCTGTTCTTAGGAAGTAATTACAAATCTCAAACAAAAAACCCCCCATTTGTGTGTGATTAGTTCGTAATCAATACCGTTCTTCAGTGGTTCGACCCTGGACTTACCTTTGCTACATTTTTGTGGCCGAGTCCCGGTTTAATTTAGTAGGTGTGCGTCTAAGCCTACCAAATTTTGGTGCCGTTGCCGGGGAACGGTGTTATTGTTTGCGTTCTTATTCTTTTCTTATTTGTTTTTCTTTTAGTTCTTTATATGTTATCTCTTTAGTTATATTTATTACTTGTTATCCTGTGGTGTGGAACCGTGCATGGTTCACACCCGTTCTACTAACGATTTGATTGTTTCGCTTGACCCAGAAATCGAAAGATCTTTCAGGAAAGGGCGACAACAAAGCAGGAGAGTCAAGGGGATATTGTTAGCTGAAGAGATGCAGGGTGGAGATAATGCAGGTGGTGGTGAACAAGCAGTTCCACCACAGACATTGAGGCAAAGGACTGCCCCGAATTGGAATGAGCAACCACATGCCGTCCAATTCCCTGCCTTACCTGCAGGGGTGACATTTGAGTTGAAGCCGGGGCTACTCAATCAGCTACCGCACTTCACAGGGATGCCCGGAGAGGATCCTAATCAGCACATATCTCAGTTTGTGCAAATCTGTCAGAGTATGAAGCCGGTGTCGATTCCGATCGAGCATCTGTTATTGAGGGCATTTTCTTTCACACTGAAAGATAACGCGAATGGGTGGTATTACCACTTGCCCCCAACAGCATCACGACATGGGAGCAAATGAAAGAAGTATTCTTGGAAGAGTTCTTCCCTCAGGACCAGATTAATGTAATGAAGAGAGACATCAGAAATATGGAGCAAAAGGCAGATGAGACTCTATACGATTACTACAATCGCTTCCACAAGCTTTGTAGGAGTTTTTCATATCATGGGTTTACTGAGGATCAGCTGATTGTCTATTTTCATGGAGGGTTGACCATTCAGGATAAGAGATTAGTGGATTCATGCTGTGGGGGAAGTATTTTGAATAAGACCACTGATGAAGCTAAAAAGTTGATCGAGGAGCTAGCCAAGAGCACAAGGACCCATGGAAAGAGGTCAAATGTGAGACAGGTTAGCGCAGGGGGTTCTAGCAGTGGGTTGACCAGTAAGCTCGAGACAGATATGGAGGATCTTAAGGGTATGGTAAAGCAGTTGGTTCTGGGACAGACACCGAAGCCGTGTGGGATTTGCTATGACATTACGCACCCTACAGATTCGTGCCCTTCTTTGTAGACAAGTAAGATGGAGGATGTCAATGCAGTCGGGTTTGCACAGTAGGGACAGAGACCGATGGGTAACACTTATAACCCCAACTGGAGAAATCATCCTAATTTCAGATGGGGTACAGGTCAGCAGCAGAATCAACCTGGTGGTCAGGGACAGCAGTTTGGTAATCAGCAGGGTTATCAGCAGCAGCAGTATCAGGGTAATCAGTTCAATGCTTATAGACCACCATTTGGACAGCCACCGCAGTAGCCGCAGCAGCCGCAACAGCAGGGACAGTCTACAGAAGATATGTTCCGTGCACTGGCTCAGAGTATGAGCACCTTATCCAGCAGTCTTCAGCAGTATCAGCAGAGAAACGATACGAGTATCATCAGTCTTCAGCAGTATCAGCAGAGGACTGATACGAGTATCAGTGGTCTGGAGAGACAGATGGGGAAGATAGCAGATGCTGTGGGTAGGTTGGAGGCCCAAAATTCGGGAAAGTTGCCATCACAGACTGAACCGAATCCCAAGCAGAATGCATGTGCGATCACTCTTCGAAGTGGTAAGGAGTTGCAGGACAGGATTGTAGCAGAGGAACCGGAGATTGAGGTTGAGATTTCAGAGCCAGTACAGAAGGCACCTGATCAGACAGAAGTTGCACCAGAGGTTAAGGCTCCTGTATATGAGCCTGAGGTTCCATTCCCCGAGGCCTTGAAAGAGCATCGAAAGCCATAGCCTGACAAGGCAATTTACGATACTTTTAAGAGGTTGGAGGTTAATATTCCTTTCTTGGATCTTCTTCAGACTGTCCCGAGGTATGTGAAGTTTTTGAAGGAGTTGTGTACTCTGAAGCAGAATCAGAAGGAGAGGAGTATGAAAAAGGGTAAGGTTAGCGAGCACGTGTCTGCAGTGTATCAGCGGAAATTGCCTAAGAAGTGCAGTGACCCAGGGATGTTCGTGATTTCAGTTACTTTGGGAGATGCTTCTGAGCATAAGGCGATGTTAGACTTGGGGACGTCAATCAATGTCATGCCCTATTCGATGTTTGAAACCCTTAAGTTGGGACCACTACAGGACACCAGAGTTGTGATACAGCTAGCGGATAGGTCGAATGCCTACCCAAAAGGATTGGTAGAAGATGTTCTTGTTAGAGTTGGGAAGATGATATTTCCTGCAGATTTCTATGTGCTAGAGATGGAGTCGGATCCCAAGGCTCCCATACTATTGGGGAGGCCTTTTATGTCGACTGCTCGGACAAAACTTGATGTGGCTAATGGTTCGTTGACGATGGAATTTGATGGGCAAGTAATGGAGTTCAATATCTTTGACTCTATGAGATACCCTAAGGATACGGAGTCACTGTGTTTCATTGATTTGGATGAGCCATTGGTAGAGGAGGTATTTGAGGTGTCTAGTGGAGATGATGATCTCAAGACCGCATTAGAGAATGCTTTGGGGTATGCTAGTTTGGAGTTTGACATCTCAGATTCGATGAAGGAAGCAGTTATGGGTCTTACAGAGAGTGCCATGTTTGCTACAGAACCGGTTCATGGTCACATGAAGTTAGAGGTTCCGGTGGAGAAGCTTGTTCCATCTATAGAGAAGGCACCGGATCTTGAGTTGAAGGTTCTCCCTGAGCACCTTAAGTATGTTTATCTAGGTGAGGGAGAGACGCTTCCGGTAGTGATTTCTAGCAGTTTGACTGAGGATCAAGAGAAGAGGTTGATTGAGGTGATCCGGGAGCAAAAATCTGCGATTGGTTGGACTATTGCCGATCTTAAGGGCATTAGTCCATCTTTGTGTATGCACCGGATCAACCTAGAGGAGGGTGCGAAGCCAGTGAGACAACCGCAGCGGAGGCTTAACCCGCCAATGATGGAGGCGGTGAAAAAGGAGGTCCTGAAGCTACTATAGATGGGGATCATCTATCCCATCTCCGACAGTAAGTGGGTGAGCCCCACACAGTGTGTGCCCAAGAGGGAGGGATAACAGTCTCCCGTAATCAGAAGGGAGAGATGGTACCAACCCGGGAGCAAACGGGGATTCGCGTGTGCATTGACCTCCGACGCTTAAATGAGGTAACTCTTAAAGACCACTTCCCCCTCCCCTTTATTGATCAGATGTTGGAAAGGTTAGCCGGAAGGGCGTATTTTTGTTTTCTTGATGGTTTTTCCGGGTATTTTCAAATACCTATCGCCCCGGAAGACCAAGAGAAAACTACATTTACTTGCCCCTTTGGCACCATTGCCTATCGGAGAATGCCGTTTGGATTGTGTAATGCACCTGGAACTTTTCAACGGTGCATGATGATGTAAGTACTCCAATTTGAGTTGTTAGTATTTTCGTTAGAAAATTAACGAAAGTTATAACATTCCTAACATTCCTAACTTTTCTAACAAAGCAAGGGCAAAGTGGGCATTGTTATTTAAGGTTAAGCCTACAAAAGAATCTCAAAAAGTAAAAGAATTAAGAAAATCCGAATCTGGTAAGTTGAAAAACATAATCAGTTTGATTTTTTTTTGAAAATATTCTTTTTGTCCAAAGCCTCGAGTTTGCATTAAATGAACGATTACGCCTGCAGAACCATCCGCGCGGATGGTTTTGTCATTTTCAGAGGGCTATAAATTGAGGCCTTCAGTCTCAGAAATAAAGAGAGAAGAAACATTTTTCACAACTGCACCTTGGCGAAAATAGAGAGAAAACAGTGAGAATTCTCTAGAATTGTCACCTTTTTCTCAACTATTCACCCAAAATCACACTCACTCAAACACTCTCATATTCAAGCCTCAAACACTCTTACATTCAAGCCTAAAACTCAAAAACACAAAGAAGATTGGTAAACCTTCCTTCTCCTTACCTAAACTCCTTCATTCATGCATACATTTTCAAACTCCAAAATGTAGTTTGTTCATCTTCTTGCCTTAGATCCAAGAAGATCACCATGGAAGTTCATCTCCATGGATGATCTTCTACAAGGATCAACATTATTTTCAAAGTGTTCTTACTTACTTGCAAAGAAAACACATTTTCAAAACCCTAAAAATCATTTTCATACATCAAATCTCATTTTCAAAGGATAAAATTCCCCTTCCCAAGCAAATGAAGTGCTTAGTCCTAATGTACCCCAAGGATGGTTTGATATAGTTGATTCACCACTAAAATGTCAAGTGATCACTAATCAAAACCTAGGGAAATGGGGACAAGCATGGATGCCAAATCCCCTTTAAAATCATGTTTTTCTTCAAGAAGAAGTTGCTGTCCAGTAGCAATTTTCTAAGACCCCAGTCCATGGTCTAATTTTTTGGACATAGATAAACTTGGAATTTGGTGTTGACTACAAAACACTTTTTGTATCCAACATCCAGAGCTTTCCATACTTATTTTTACTTTATTTTTTGCGTGAGTAAAACCCCTTTTTTTCAAATTTTCTTTTAAAGGTCAGTTCCTCAGTCTCTGGAAATCCAGATTTCATATCTGAGATTTCCAGAAGGTTTTGGGTCCTCAAATCTTCTCCAAAATGGAAAATTCTTTCACAAAAATCTTATTTTAGGTGTCTGGAACAACTTTTATTCTCTGATTTTTCTCAGATTATGAATTTTTGAAACCCTTAAATCCATTTCAAAATCAAGTGTCCACTGCCTTTTTCATTCTGGCAGAAATGGTTTTCAACTTCCAAAAATCTTTTGAGTACCAAAACTCAACCCAAAAATCACACCAAAAATCATGGGATCTATCCAAAGTCTTATAAAGAATTCTCAATTTTTGGTTTCCTTAGTTTCAACTTATTTTGGCCAAAGTAACACACACACACACACACACACACACACAAACAAATGGTTTTTAGCTTGGAATACTCGTTTTACGAGGCGTTCCGGGTGAACACTAACGTTCTTCCCGGCGCGTAACGTGACCTCCGAACTCGAATCTCTCGATTTTGGGCATTTTTCAAAGTTTTGGCCCTTAAAACAAAAATGGCGTGGCGACTCCGGTTTTTTCGATTGGTTTTTCAAAGAAACGAAAAATTTCAAAGTCCTTTCGGAAAAATTGGCACATCATCACAGTGGCGACTCCGCTGAGGATAAATAAGCGTTAAAAAAAATGATATTTGATATATTGGTGGAAACCATTAAACTTCCCGTTATCGCCTCCTAACACGAGTCGGGGATGAATTGTGGTTTAACAATCCCACGTACCGGTATAATTGTTTAAAAAAAAAAAAAGCTTTTGAGGGTCAAGCTTCCGTCCCGGCATTTGAAACCGTTTGTTTTTGTGTGTGTGTATCGGGCTTGCACATTTTCGTGTTGTTATGGCCGCCTCGGAAAAAGTCAAAATTTTGACTGTTGGACTCGTTGCCTCGGACTGTTTGAATTCTGAATTATGTGCTTATGTGTGCATTTACTTTCAAAAAAAAAATTCAAAAAAAAAAGAATTTCAAAAAAAAAAGAATTTCAAAAAAAAAAGAGTTTCAAAAAAAAAAAAAGGAAAATTTTCAAAAAAAAAAAAAATCATGCATCATACTTTTTAAGACACATGAAAAATTTCTATTTTACTCAGAAAAAGAAGATAGACTGCTAAAAACACTACGCGCACGTGACCGTACACTGCACACTACGTCCCTAACCAGGGGAAATCCTTGTCGCGGCCCGTTTGGTCTTATTACGCCTCTCGGTGCAAGCACAGGACTACCCAAACATCCCATGGAGCCTCGTGTCGATCATGCACTTGTCCGTGACACACTTTTGTCCGAGACCCGGTTGGTTGTTAGTTTGGTCTGTGTCATGCCCTGTCTGTGTATAGACCTTTCCTTTCAAGCCTTTGTCGGCATACCGACTCAATATCTTTCGGGGACCCTAATCAGTCGAAGTCATGCCGGTTTTCCACCGCAGACTTTGACCAAGATATTGACCGGCGCCTTGACTTCGGCTCTGACTGGCAGAAATTATACACTGACTCCCAGCATGACACTGAGTCATCAAGGATTAATGATTATTCCATGCCTAATTATGTCTTAACTGACGACAAGTCAAGATCAATTGTGGACGCTAATCAGTCCAAATCATGCCGACTTTTTGTCGAGCCCCCGGACATGATCTTGACTTTTGACGTCAGCTTTGTCCGTAATTTACATCGAATGCTCGTTAAGACTCGATTACCCGCCAGACTTCTAGGATCGTTTTTCTTTCGGTAGGTGGGACCCGCTTGCCCTATAGGACCCTCGCCCGGGGCGATCCACCTGGGAGGTCGAAATACAGGTGGAATACGAGGGGCTTATAGACGTAGTGACGGGGCCCACTGATCCAGGATCCAGAGTAGTTTGCGAAAAAGAAGAGCAATCTTTTCCAACCGATTAGGTTAACAAAACATGTTTTAAGTAAACAAGAACAAATAACTGCATGTTGCATGAGCCCAAAGCCCAAACACCTATCCTCCTTCAATCCCTAAATCTCTGAACCCTTGTGTCTTTCCCCCCGCAGCTCCTCACAAAGGTTGGTTCCGGACACCGGGTCATCGTTTGATCAGTTGGGAAGAGTCAAGCGCATCATCAGCTTCGCCGTTTGTTCCGACTTCGGGATTCAGAATGTCTGCATCAGCCGGTAATGATGGGGACAACGTCACTCCGCCTCCGGGACCCCTCGGACGAGAACGGCGGTGGAATCGGTTAGCGAGAACGAGATGAGGTTGCGACGGGAAGCACGGTGAATAGCCTTATGGAGGCTATCAAAAGCCATGGTTTGGCCGCCGGCCTCAATCCCGATGGCACCTTCACCGTGGAAGAAGACGAGGATGCCAATCCCACTCTCGGTCGCCACGATTACTCCAGGATGCCACCACCCACCTCCTATGGTACCACTACTAGAACCCATGCTCCTCGATCTTCGGGTCGGCCCGGCTCCCGACCACGAGACCACCGGATCCATGCGGCAGACGGCACAAATCGGTTGCGGTTCCTCGGTGGGGACAAAGCCGGTGCGGAATGTCTTCTCATGGTTGGGGTTATCTCGGAATGCCACGGCTAATTGGGATCCCGCCTCGGTTTGGAACCGATCAATCCGGGCCTTCGCGGCAACGGTTCAAAGGGCCACAACAACGGTTCGGCATGCCTCAGCGGCCCTCGGGAGCCTCTCCTCGAGAATGATGCTAGCTCATTGCTCCTCCCACGGCTTTCACAAACCCATTTCTCACTCGGGGTTCGATGGGTTGCAAACCTCCATCCCGGTTTCATCGAGAATCACCGGGACCGTAGTACCCCCGGGTTATACACCATCGCCTCGGCCCGGCCATGCAATTCAACGGTCGGGGACGGCGGCCCGCACCTAAGCCTACTTATGGGCCCCACTCTGGAAATCCAAGCTATCCGGCTACATCGGGGTGCCTCCACCCACTTTGCCGGTTGAAAATCAACGGCGAGCCGCAAGGTTCTATCCCTTCGCCCAGGCTCCTACTCATGCTCCCAGGGTAACTCGGCCAAGGACAGGTTTTCACCTACGTCCGGATCGGCCGTTCCCTCCACCGATGCCCGCCGCCGGTGGTAGCTCCTCTCTCTAGCTCGGCCACTAGTTTGAGCGCAATGGCTCCGCCACAAGACCCTCATCGGCCTGGTTCATGGAACAACATAAAGAAATGAAAGCGCAGGTGCTGAATTGACCTCTAAGAAGTACGCCTTCCGGCCTACGGACCGGACTCCATCGTTCCTGCCTCACAAATTTGTTATGCCGAATGCGGACCTCTTTGATGGTACTTGCATGCCCGAAAACTCATCTGGACACGTATACCTTGGCGATGAAGGCGAAAGGGTGTACCAATCGGCGATTAGGCGACTATTTCGATCTATCTTTGAAATCCGGTGCCTTAAAATGGTTCTTCCGCTTAAAGCCCGAGGCCGAGGCCACATGGGACCAGATTACCAATGCCTTCACGAGAAAAGTACAAGGCCAACTTGGAATGGGAAACAAATAGAGTTGACCTACAAACAACGGTGCGGCGTCCCGATGAGAATGTTGGGGACTTCTACAAGCGGTGGAATACGAAACTCGGTGAAATGGCCATCCCTCCTTACGAAGAGGAACAAGCTGGATATCTTCCGAGTCATGCCTAAAACCACATCGAGATCCTCCCTCGGTCACTTCCCGTACTCGGACTTACGGGCCATGGTTAACTCCGCGGCTAAGTTTGAAAAGGCTTACAATCGGCAACCGTTCTTTGCACCTTACGAGATATCGGGCTCCTCCTTCAAACACGCCCTGCTCTGCTAAAGGCAAAGAGATGATTAACTACGCGGGACAGGAATGTAATAACACAACTCCTTTTGCTCCCGAGAAAACCAGCCGAGCCGAGACCACGGGTCATGAACCTCGAAAACTTTGGAATGCCTACGAACGACATCTTTAGGGGATTGGTGAAAGAAGGCTTGCTGCGGCCTTTGGAGAATTTCCAACCCAGAAATCCGAATGCTCCTGTGGATACCTCAAAATATTGTGCTTTTCATCAAGCCCACGGACATCTGACTGACAACTGCTTCACTCTAAAAAAGACAATCCAAGGCTTGATAGAGCAAGGAAAGTTGAAAGGCCCCGAAGGGCCTAATACAGTCAAAAATCCTCTGCCAAGGAACCATAATCAGGTGAATATGATTGAATGCGGAGAACCTTCGCATGCCCAGGAAGATGCCGATGAAGGTTCCCAAATACCCATGGCCAACCTTGTCGAAGATCCTGAATTCGGATTCCCCCTCAGCCTTGAGGATATTGAACGAATCAGCCCACCTTGGTCCCATGTCAGAGACTTCCTGCAGGAATACGAGGCCCGCTATTTCTCGGATGAGGGGAAAAGCCGTGCTTGAAGAAGCTGAGGCATTCCGCTCAAAACATGAGAGAACCATTTACACAAGATGGTTAGAACAATCGAGAAGAATCAAACAAGAAAGCTTCCGACGAGCGCTGTCTTGGGGCTTATCGGCAAAGAGGCCGAGGAGCATGCGGAGCAAGTACACTTCGCAAGTTGGCTTTGGGAGAGGCCGAATACGATCCAGGAAACAGCGAAGAATCAGAAGAGGAGGATTCCTTCTATATCCTGCCGGGAGTCAAATACGTGCCACCCCCTCTCACTCTTCCCCCGCAGTTTCTGGGTGGAGAAGCCGAATCGCAATTACCACTTCTGGGAATGGGAGCATATGGCAATTTCTGCGGCTGCACGCACCCATATTCCCCTAATGGGTTTGATCGGCGTTCCCTCTCAGCCGAAATCCCGATAGTATGGGAAGATGATTCCGATGACAGCGATGACGATGATGATGACGAGAGCGAAGAGTCAACTGAGGCCCCAGATCCGGAAACAATCTGGAACAATCAGGCCGGAAATGACACCATGGGAGCCAGACACAATGGTTGGTTGTCAGCAAGCGACGATGAAGGACCACCAGAAAATGCAAGTCAAATGCCAGTAGGGATGGGCCCCCAAGAGCTGTACCTCGTAAGATGCACTGTGGTCGGTGTCCGGATACTTCGGAGGATGAGGGACAACAAAGCCCGCGCCCGGATCCGTACACATCCGAAATCCTAGAACACAATGTTCCTTATAAGAACTGTGGTGAATGGAAAGGGTTCATTGAAGCACAGTCGAGAATGGAGGGTTTCAGCGACCAGAAGATGAAGAATTCGTAAACGTCATCGGATCTTTTTCTTCTTTCCCGAGAACGGATGGCATAACAACCGTAAGGGTCACAACCGGGCCGCTTGAGCACAGCGAATGCCTGCAATCACTGAAAAGGGTTATTGATCTAAATGTCTCCCCAGTGGCTTTCATACCTATGGATCCACATGACGCCTTCGTAATTGCTCCAGCGCCCGACAGTAGACCCCGGGTGCTCCTTATTTGGACCCAGATCTATCAAGCTGCTACATCAAACTACAAGGGGGAACGTTGCCTATCCTTTACTTGTGGCAGCCCTACTTGCAAGGGTGAAAGAAAGAAGATGTATGATGAAATGGAGGCTGATAGCCATAAGACCGAAGACACTTAGGAAGACGAATATGAAACCGAGGACATGAAGGCCATGAAGTTTCTGGGTGCGAGCACGTGGATGTCTTAGAGTTCAACAGCCTACCATGCTTTGGGGAAAGGGTTTTCGGGCATCCGATCCGGGCGATAGTCGAAGATCGATAGAGAGAGGAAACTAACTCCCATCCGCCCAAATGAGAAAATAACCATGGTCGGATCAAATCCACCCCGGAACAAAGTAACACTCCTTGTCGGGGTTACCCAAGAAGAGGTCACCTTCCCCGAATGTATGTCGGCTCTCGGAGAAGTCACGGAGCCGGCATGATACCGGATGCGCCTCCCACACAAAGTGCTATAATCATCTCCAACTACGAGTATTACGAAAGGAACCGAGAATGGTTGCACTATACCGGGGATGAGATCGAAAAGCCGCCGAGCCCCGACAATAGCGACTCTTGTTGTATGATAACTATGAGCAAGGCGGACTATGGGAGTGAATCGGAGGACGCCCTAGCTGCGTGGGCCATCCGAGGGCAACAACACAACCCCAGACTCAAAAGCACGTGACTTGGGAAGCGATTATAAGGGCCGCCCGGAAGGAGCCGGTGCGGCTCGGCCCCTCACCGTTGCTAGACTCCGTCAGAACCAGTGGCCGATAGCCAAAAAGGCTCCCCCGTTGACCTTAGCAGCATTGAAGAAATCTAGTCAAGAAGCAACTGATGAGGAAGTTAACCTGTTGACCCGATCCGTGCAAATCTTCCAAGGGAATCCCAAGGCAGATAAGAAGGCCACAGATCAAGCACCTGAGGGGAACGGTCGCCCCTATGCTAAGACAGCCGAAGCTCCTGACCCCGGAAAGGAGGATCCCGTGCTCACCCAGTTGAAGCAAATACAGGCCAACATCTCTCTATGGTCCCTGCTCACCTCATCCTATCCCCACAAGCTAAAGCTGGAAGAAAGCCTAGCTCGCACTCTAGTGCCTATCGATGCTACTCCCGATGACGTGGTACAGCTGATTGGAAACATCCACTACGGGAACATAATCACTTTCACAGATCTCGACCTCCCTCAATTTGGGGTTGATCATAACGAGCCTCTCTTCATCACAGTCCAATTGGATGAACGATGCCTCCCTCGGGTCCTGGTTGATAATGGGTCCGGAATGAACATTCTTCCGGCAAAGATCATGAGCCTGCTTGACATCTAGTCCACGGACTTAAAACCTTCCTCCCTCACAGTCAAAGCTTACGACTCGACATCCCGAGCAGTCCTTGGAGTTGCTACCTTGGACCTCTGGTTTGGACAGAAGTTGATACCTGTGGAATTCCAGGTTATTGACATCCCGATCACTTTTAATGCCTTATTGGGAAGACCTTGGTGCATCGGAGTCAAGGGGTCGCCTTAAGCCTCCACCAGTGTGTGAAATTCGTCTCAAATGGGGACCTGACAACCATTTATGGGGATTTAGTCACCTTGGAGGGCACGGATACAGGTGGAATACCTATCCTGGAAATCAAACATGACGAGGAAGGTCTCATGCTAACAGGCTTCACAGTCGAGCCTCCAAAGGTCCAAGTTTGCAACATAGATCTGACAATCACCCGGGATAAAATCCCCCCGGTCTTGAAAATGATGAGAAAGATGAGCTATCTACCTGGCCTCGGTCTTGGGAAGCACCAACAAGGAACTCACAAACTCATCGAGGTGAAAGGACAAAAAACTCGCCACGGCCTGGGATATGAGGCCTCCTCGGTGGACACCGCGAAAAGAAAAGAAATTGCCCGGAAAAGGGGAGAAACTGCCACAGGAAGGGTCCCGCTCAACAGCCTTAAATCTCTCCCTTTCAGTCCTAATTTGGCTGACTACTTTGTAAAGGGCCCCACACAACTGGGTAGCATCACAGAGCCCACTCTTACAGGAGGGTGGCTGAAGCTACAGGATAGCCTTAACAAGTTCAGGGGAGCCAAAGCTAACCCGGTCCGTAGAATGTTTCTGGACCTACCCAAGATACTCGGGGCTACCACTACCATGAAGAGTGAGTACACTTTCAAAGGCGTGCCAAGCCTAGTGGAACAGTTCGAGAAGCTCACAACCACAATTCCTCTTGCCGGGAAGGTCAGAAGCACGAGTTTGAATTGACCGTGCCGAAAGCCAATGCCACAGAAGTCTTTTCAGATGATTGGGATGGTCCGATTATGCAGCGATTATTCGGGGAAGAGATCCAAGTGCCGGACACGATTGATTTCGGCTCGATCAAAGAAATGGTAACGATGATCGAGGAAGGAGGACAGAAACAGTATAATTCCCGAGTCGTGAGGTCACTGACAGCGATGCTATTAAAGAATCGGGAAGCTCCCTCAGGCCCGTCCGCGACCAAAGAAGAAATGATCACCAAGCCTGGATTGGTCCCCCGTCCCTTTGTGTCAATCTAGTTAGAGTCCTTCATGGTCAAGATTAAGTCTCTAGAGTCGTCCGACGGCCTTACGCCTGAAGACTACAAGTCTGTAGCAAATGCTGTGCTTCCTTTCGTTCCTAATGAAATGACGAACCTTTCTGAGTATCCCTTGATTGCCACTTTAACTAATGATAAACTAATTAATAATTTAAAAAAAAAAGGAGGAACATTTAATAATAATTCATTAGATAAAGAAGCAGACACATTAAATAAATAAAAAAAAAGAGAGAACAAAAATCTTTAAGCAGGTTGTTCGGAAAGAGGAAAATCGAGCCCAAGCTGCCGAAGAGGTTTTGACAAGTGTGAATCTGGGAACTGCGGAAGAGCCTAAAGAGAAGCAGATCGGTGGCTTCTTCGAAGGAACTGAAAAGGATGCCCTACAAAATCCTACAAAATCCTCAACTCAAAGAAAGTATCCCTCTTCATCAAAGAAAACATCATATGCAGATACGGGTTGCCAGCCGAAATCATCTCAGATAATGGATCCCACTTCGAAGGGGAATGCGACAGGCTGCTGGCGGAATTCAGAATAACCCGTCACAAGTCATCTCCCTACAGGCCCCAAACCAACGGAGCCGTCGAGGCAGCAAACAAGACCTTGGAAAACATCATTCGGAAAATGGCTGTCCAAGGTCGAGATTGGCCCGAGAAGCTACACCTGGCACTCTGGGGCTACAGAACATCCGTCAGAACGGCAACCGGGGAAACACCATTTGCTCTCACCTACGGAATGGAAGCCGTACTCCCAATCGAGCTAGAAATCCCCTCACTCCGTGTGCTACTCGAAAGTCAAATCAACGAGGTCGAATGGCTCCAGAGTCGCCATGATGAATTGGCCCTGCTAGATGAGCGACGATTGAAAGCCATGGAACACATCCGAGCCTACCAAGGAAGAATGGCCAGAGCCTTTGACAAGAAAGTAAAGCATCGGGAGATTAGGGAAGGTGACCTCGTCTTAAAGAGAAGCCCCGGTCCGTATCAACCCCTCGGCAAATGGGAGCACATGCAGGTCGGGACCATACATCGTCCAAAAGATCTTCTCCGGAGGAGCCATGCAACTTGCGGACTTCGACGGAAATCCCTTTGTACACCCGGTGAATGGTGACAAGGCTGCGCGAGATACTACGCGTAAAAACGAGTCAAAAAAAAAAAAAAAAGAAGAGAAAGAGTGCTAAAAGAGTAATACCCAACTAGGTTGAAAACCCGAAAAGGGCGGCCTAGGTAAAAAACAGGGTTGCACCAAAAAAAAAAACAAAACAAAAAAAACACAACAAAAAAAAAAACAAAAAAAAAACAAAAACAAACAAAAAAAAAACAACAAAAAAAAACCGTGTCGAACTACGGAGATCTGAGCCCTTTTGTCCGAAGGGAACGTAGGCAGCCGGAAACGGTTCGGTCTAAAGCACAAATAAAAGTCAAACTTTGACATCAATACACTGATCAGACCATGAAAGCGTCTCGAAAAACTCTAAAGCAATTCACATATTCATTACAGTTAAAAACTTTTTGATGAGTCTAAGCCCGGTTCATTCCTACAAGCGGCAACTGCTAAAAGAAACTAAGATACATAATCAAACTAATGTGTATGCTACGACAAGAAAGGGATACTCGGAAACCTCAAGGTCATTCCAAGCCACTCAGATCTTGGCCTCTCCCCTCTTCTTTCCCCTTCGAGTCTTCTTCTTACGAGCAGGGAAAAATATCGGTCTTCCTCCTACCAAGCTCTGGTATAGGAACAGGATCTATCAAACCAGCCTCTGTCAGGGCCTTAGTGGCCCTAACATCATCTCTCATCTCCTGTAGCTGGGCTGGTAAAGTAGGAGTCCTCCTCTCTTGTCTCTTGACATAAGCTTCATAGTCGGTCACCACATCTCCGCTCCTGTCATGAGGGTTGGCCCTCGCCTCGGACCTCCTCCTCTCGGAAACTGTCAGGTCCTCCGTACCCACAATGGCCTCACGCCGTCTCAAAATAGCCATCGAGTCTCTCCCAAATGCCTCTCATACCAATCCAGTACCAAGTGGTCAAAACACGGGTCTCGGACGCTGAGGATAACCCGAGAAGGAAAGACGTCATACCTCCATACTCGGGAAAGAAAGGAAAACACCGAAGGATCATCCATAGAAGCGAAGCCACCACCACGGTGGCTATATCATCAAAATCCTCCAAAGGAACTGCTCCAGCCGAGCTGTCTCAAAACCAAAGCCGGAATGTAGAAGGCTGGGTAGAAAGCCCGGAAGCATGACCACATGAGACCCGTCTGAAGTACTCTGCGAGTCTCCACCCGCCAACAAGGCACCGACCATCTGATATCTTACGTCGGCGACCAGCCATCCAACGCTCCCATGAGCCACGATCATCAAAATCTCTGACAACCCCTCTCTGGCGAATGTCCGAGGCTTGATCATGTCGAAGTCTCCCGAAGAACCCCGGGCGTTCCATCGGCCACAAAGTCAAGAGAAGCAGGCTGCCCCGTGCATATACCGTCTCCGTAGCTTGACCTATCGAGAGCATGAAAAGTCTCCCCCAGGATCAAAGGTACAACATCTCTGCCCAAGCGACAATGAACGACTACATCTAGCAGAGCCCGATGACAGATCCCAAAAGAATAAACCATGAACAAGGTCCCGAACATGCAAAGTGCAAAGGCATCCCAATAGGCATCGTCAAGCAAGCCTAAGCCCCTAAATCTATCAGGGAGACCAGAAATATTAAAATGATCGGGACCACAGATCATACCTTGTACTTCCTCCGGGGAAAGATGAAGAAGGTTGCACAACTTGTCAACAAAAGAGGCTCCTCCGGGCAAAGGAACCGCAATCTCTTCCACCTCGGGACCACCAAGCAAAGCCCGAAATTCTTCGACAGTCGGGACCATCTCATTATAAGAAAGGCAAAAGACATGCCTTCTAGTATCCCAAAATGATGAAGAAGCTCTCAAGAGGTCGTAGTCCGGAACCAATTCTTTGAGGGACCATAAGCACTTCACCTTGTACCTTTCTTCGAAAAATGACCTCCTCTCATGCATAATCTCCCGAGACCACTCTTTAAACTTGTTGAAAAATGACATTTGGGATTCTTGGGACAATTTTGATGGAGTTCTTCTAAGATTTTCCATGGCTTCTCTCTTCTCTCTCCCGAAATTCCAGTTTAAACTGAAGAAGATGAAGTTTCAGGTGACATTTATGCCCCAAACCAGATCCAACCACCAGAATAAATGAACCCTGACAGATGTCATCCCCATCCGCGCGGATAGTATTGTTACCAAAAAAATTTTTTTTGCTGCAGTTTAAGCTTTGCACCACAAAGGAATATTTTGTCCCAGCCAAAGCCTGTCCAAACCAGTTCATACACCAAACATCTACACCCTTGCCAAAAAACCGAGGCTCATGCAATATTGCATTCATACAGCATTGCATTCAAAAAAAAATATGATAAAATAACAATAATCCTAGATTATTACATTCCAAAAAAAAAAAGAAAGAGAAAAGCAAAAAGAAAAATGTGCATGAAAATAAAGTGTATCTGTCTAAATAAGTACAGTCCCAAAAATCAGTCTCAGGAAATCAGTCAATCAGAGTCCTCGGTGGCCGGTGCCTTCCCCCGATCCCTCTTACGGCTCGGGCCCGCCTCCTCAGTAGCCATGAAGATCTCAGGCTCAGAATCATCATCCTCGTCTCCGGAGGAAGGCTCGTCAGGACCAACCGGCACGCTCTGATAGGGCAAGCCAAGATCCGCAAAGAAATCATATCCGAAGATGAATGCGTCGAACTCCTGGACGTGCGAAGAAGACCCACCGTGGTGCCAGACATGTCCCTGTCCATAAGGATCTCTAAGAATGACGTGATCCGAAGGCAGCACCACGCGGGGATCTATGAGAGGAGAAAGAGGAGTCTCGGGAGAACGCTCAGAAGGATCATGGGAAGTCTCCCGCCTGACAGGCGCCGGCTGTGGCCGCCTCGCTCTAGCCTGAGGGGCTCCACAAGCCACCATCCTCCTGATGAATCTCTTAGCCCCGATCACCTGCTTCGTCAGCTTCTCCACGACCACCTCTGGAAACTGCACGGGAGCAAAAGCGTCAGAAATAATTGAGGCGAAAAATGATGACAGGAAAGAAAGGAAAAGACAGAAGCAAAAAAAAAAGAGGTGGGAAGGAGAAGCCATACCTTCATACCCGGACGAGGCTGAAAAGCTCGTGGAAGCCGCTCAGGCTGGGGGATCTGCACCCTCAATCTAACCCCATCCTGGACATATGAAAAGTCCGTCCGAGGGTACCGCGGGATCCCTAATCCCTCTCTATCAAGAACCTGGGGCATCCTCAGCCTCCTCAAGACAAATACCGGATACTGCTCAATCGCCACAAATGCCGAGAAGTGCTGGCCACCTCGGTAATCGCCCCAGGTCTCCGACCTCTCGCTCGGATGCATCATGTCGGTGGGAGGCTCCACCGGTGTCATCAAAGGCGAATTCACGCCATGCTGGCGCGTCACTCTCTCCCCCAGATAATACACGTCGCAAGTCAAGCCCCTCAAAATCCTCCGCTGCACGGTCCATATCTCAGCGCCCCTCAGCTGCGCCACATCGAAACGATCCCAGGGATAGAATATCATCCCCTCATCCATCTCAGCCCCCGTCAAAGGCAGGCAGTCCCTGTATCTGAGGGTCGTGCGCCCTCTGGAACCTTTCTTCTCCCGGGCATACTTGGACCAGGAACGCATGGCTGGATACGCCCCGACGTACTCCGCCGGCTGTCGCCACATCGTGACGTGAAAGAACTCCAACGCCCATACCTGCAAAAGGTAAAGATCACATCAATTAAGTGCGAAAAAAGATACGTGCTTAAAGAAAAGAGGGAAAGCAAAAGGAAAGCTTATACCTCCAGAGGGAACTCGAAGCATGTCAAGGAACTGACAGTCTTCCGGCTATACCGATCTAGAGCGAAATAGAGCTCTGCCAGCCCTGCCTCTCCCCAAGAGACCTCTCCGACCATCCTCACATCTTCCAGGGACCGCAGCAAAGCAAAAACAGCCGTCCCCTCGGCGTGTCCAAAAAGGGTGCTCGAAAAAGCAAACCATAGAAAAGCCCTGGCAATCTGCTCAGCGCCTATCCTCTCGTCCCCAGCCTCATAGCTCCCAATGCTCTCCACAATCTTTCCCTCGACCACAGCGTACTCCATACCCATCCCATTTTGGGAATAGGGGAAAATCCTAGAAGGGCCTGCAGGTCCAGATCGCTGTAACCATCCCGCCACTCAATGCTGCGTCCATTAAAGGACAGACCCGTGATCGCAGCGTAGTCGGAAGGCGTAACCGTCGCCTCGCCCCAGAAGAAGTGGAATGTGTGGGTCACATCCCACCAGTGCTGTGCCAAAGCGAAGATCAGGCCCTTACTCTTGGGAAACTTGACCAACCCCCTTAAGCACTCGATGAACTCGTACAAGCTAGTCTCAATGACGATCTGTCTAGGACTCATCATTGCTCCTCTGCCCATATCTGGAAGCCGGTCCCATAGACCAATAACAGACTCCACTGATCCTCGAGTCTTCATCTTGTTCATTTGCTCCGTCACGAAATTGTTTCCACCCTGCAATAAAAAAAAAGAGAGGGAAACAAAAATGTCAAAAGTGTCAAAATTTTGCATCCAAAAAAAAAAAAAGAGAAAGCATACACATGCATCATAAAATTTTGAAGAAAATTCGGCAGCATAACAGCATACAATGAACCTAGCCCCATTTTTCTTGCACAAAGGAAAAGAGTTTTCAAACAATCACCATTCATTCATTCATACATCAAGTCGACGGAAGTAAAAACTCCGTCCCATTTTTCATGAAATAGCATACATAAACAATTTCCACAAATCATTCATTCAATCAAGGGAACGAAAAATCCGTCCCACTTTTCACAGAAAATCACATTCTCAAAAAAAAAATGCATTCATATCATTCATCATCCTATTACAAAAAAAAAATCCTACAAAAAAAAGAGCATGCACATTCATGCATCAACATTGCAACAAAAAAGAAGTCCGTCCCGAATTCGGGCGAATTCCTTATCATTTCATATTTCAAAAAAAAAACAAAAAAAGGGCAAAATGCCCATTCTTTTCAAACACAAATCATCAAAAATCCAATTTCAATGTCAAAAAAAAAAAACATAATTTTTGAATTTAAAAAAAAAATGCAATTTTCGAATTAAAAAAAAAAAATTTTTTTGGCAAAATGCCCATTCTTTTTCAAACAAAATGCATCACCCATATACTCATTACAACATGCAAGGCATCAAAATCGAATTTCAAGTCCAAGAACATCAAAATTTTCGGATCTAAAAAAAAAATCAATTTCGAGCAAGAAATCAACAAAAGAAGTGAAGAGATTCGAAGTATACCGTTCGGAGACTCGGATCAGTGGCCCAATGTTGCCACGCATCGGGATAGTACTCCTTCGCAATCGATTGCGAAAGGGTGTAGTGCCTCCTCATTCGGACGAGTTCTAATCGCCTCTCTGCGACCGGGCCACGTCCTTGGCCTTGAAAGGCAACTCCCCCGTGTTCCATTGCTTAAAAATCGAAGAAATCGGAAGAATTTTCGAGCTTTTGGACCAAAAATGGCGGTTTGGGCAAATTTTTCTCTCTCTCTCTCGTAAATTTTGAAAAATAGACTGAGGAAGAAGAAGGGCGTTGGCCCTCATTAAAACCAATCTGACTTTCAACCCTATCCGTGCGGATGGTTTTGAAGGGTCAAAATGACCCTTTTGCCCTTTAAAATTTCAAGACTCTGCAGTTTAGTCCTCAACTTAACAGAGTTAGCCCCCCTTTCAAAATCATTCGACGGCAGTCAAACGTAAGTCCGATTTTTCCGAGAAAGATAACGGAATCCAGTCTCTTTCATCAAAATCATTCCCCGGCAGTCAAACGTAAGTCCGATCTCTCCGAGAAAGTTAATGGAATCCCGTTTCTTTCATCAAAATCATTCAACGGCAGTCAAACGTAAGTCCGATCTCTCCGAGAAAGTTAATGGAATCCCGTTTCTTTCATCAAAATCATTCGACGGCAGTCAAACGTAAGTCCGATTTCTCCGAGAAAGATAACGGAATCCCGTCTCTTTCATCAAAATCATCAACGGCAGTAAAACGTAAGTCCGATCTCTCCGAGAAAGTTAACGGAATCCCGTTTCTTTCATCAAAATCATTCAACGGCAGTCAAACGTAAGTCCGATTTCTCCGAGAAAGATAACGGAATCCCGTCTCTTTCATCAAAATCATCAACGGCAGTAAAACGTAAGTCCGATCTCTCCGAGAAAGATAACGGAATCCCGTCTCTTTCATCAAAATCATTAACGGCAGTAAAACGTAAGTCCGATCTCTCCGAGAAAGTTAACGGAATCCCGTTCCTTTCATCAAAATCATTCGACGGCAGTAAAACGTAAGTCCGATCTCTCCGAGAAAGTTAACGGAATCCCATTTCTTTCATCAAAATCATTCGACGGCAGTAAAACGTAAGTCCGATCTCTCCGAGAAAGTTAACGGAATCCCGTTTCTTTCATCAAAATCATTCGACGGCAGTAAAACGTAAGTCCGATCTCTCCGAGAAAGTTAACGGAATCCCGTTTCTTTCATCAAAATCTTTCGACGGCAGTAAAACGTAAGTCCGATCTCTCCGAGAAAGTTAACGGAATCCCGTTTCTTTCATCAAAATCATTCCCCGGCAGTAAAACGTAAGGCCGATTTCCCCGACGAATACGTCTGATTTTTCCCCAGCAAAGGCTAACAAAATCCCCAGCAAAGTTAACGGAATCCCAAAAGCCAGCGAAATCTCGAGTAGATCTCGAACTACGAAAGGGATTGATTCCCACTAGGGATACGTAGGTAGCCTACCATAGGTCCAGCCACTCGACCAAAACGGTCACCCTCTCCTTTGGCAGCAGATAAAGTCCACCGAAAGGCCATTTCAAATCAAGGTTCGAGGCACCTAAAACGCCATCATTAAGGTTCGAGGCACCTAAAATGCCATCATCAAGGTTCGAGGCACCTAAAATGCCATCATCAAGGTTCGAGGCACCTGAAACGCCATCATCAAGGTTCGAGGCACCTAAAACGCCATCATCAAGGTTCGAGGCACCTAAAATGCCATCATCTCCAGGGTCATACCCGAACTACGACTGGCTTGATTCCTCTTAAGGATACGTCGGTAGCCTATCATTAGGTTCAGCCATCCGACCGAAAATGGTCATTCCTATCCCCAGCAGAGCGGATAGCCATCCGACCGAAAATGGTCATTCCTATCCCCAGCAGAGCGGATAGCCATCCGACCGAAAATGGTCATTCCTATCCCCAGCAGAGCGGATATCCATCAGACCAAAATGGTCATCTCTTATCCCCAGCAGAGTTTCTCTCGACACCGACCGAGCTCGCTTTTCAAGGTTCGAGGCACCTAAAACGCCATCATCTCCCGGTCAGACCCGAACTACGGCCGGCTTGATTCCTCTTAAGGATATGTAGGTAGCCTATTAAATAGGTTCAGCCACTCGATCACTTGATCATCCTGTCAAATTTGGAGCCTTACTCTTATCGACGACCCCGCTTCCTTCGAAAGCGCCGTCGCCGAGGGGCTACTGTAAGTACTCCAATTTGAGTTGTTAGTATTTTCGTTAGAAAATTAACAAAAGTTATAACATTCCTAACATTCCTAACTTTTCTAACAAAGCAAGGGCAAAGTGGGCATTGTTATTTAAGGTTAAGCCTACAAAAGAATCTCAAAAAGTAAAAGAATTAAGAAAATCCGAATCTGGTAAGTTGAAAAACATAATCAGTTTGATTTTTTTTTTGAAAATATTCTTTGTGTCCAAAGCCTGCAGCTGCATTAAATGAACAGTGCACGCTGCAGGAACCATCCGCGCGGATGGTTTTGTCATTTCCAGAGGGCTATAAATTGAGGCCTTCAGTCTCAGAAATAAAGAGAGAAGAAACATTTTTCACAACTGCACCTTGGCGAAAATAGAGAGAAAACAGTGAGAATTCTCTAGAATTGTCATCTTTTTCTCAACTATTCACCCAAAATCACACTCACTCAAACACTCTCATATTCAAGCCTCAAACACTCTTACATTCAAGCCTAAAACTCAAAACACAAAGAAGATTGGTAAACCCTCCTTCTCCTTACCCTAAACTCCTTCATTCATGCATACATTTTCAAACTCCAAAATGTAGTTTGTTCATCTTCTTGCCTTAGATCCAAGAAGATCACCATGGAAGTTCATCTCCATGGATGATCTTCTACAAGGATCAACATTATTTTCAAAGTGTTCTTACTTACTTGCAAAGAAAACACATTTTCAAAACCCTAAAAATCATTTTCATACATCAAATCTCATTTTCAAAGGATAAAATTCCCCTTCCCAAGCAAATGAAGTGCTTAGTCCTAATGTACCCCAAGGATGGTTTGATATAGTTGATTCACCACTAAAATGTCAAGTGATCACTAATCAAAACCTAGGGAAATGGGGACAAGCATGGATGCCAAATCCCCTTTAAAATCATGTTTTTCTTCAAGAAGAAGTTGCTGTCCAGTAGCAATTTTCTAAGACCCCAGTCCATGGTCTAATTTTTTGGACATAGATAAACTTGGAATTTGGTGTTGACTACAAAACACTTTTTGTATCCAACATCCAGATATTTCCATACTTATTTTTACTTTATTTTTTGCGTGAGTAAAACCCCTTTTTTTCAAATTTTCTTTTAAAGGTCAGTTCCTCAGTCTCTGGAAATCCAGATTTCATATCTGAGATTTCCAGAAGGTTTTGGGTCCTCAACTCTTCTCCAAAATAGAAAATTCTTTCAAAGAAATCTTATTTGAGGTGTCTGGAACAACTTTAATTCTCTGAGTTTTCTCAGATTATGAAGTTTTGAAACCCTTAAATCCATTTCAAAATCAAGTGTCCACTGCCTTTTTCATTCTGGCAGAAATGGTTTTCAACTTCCAAAAATCTTTTGAGTACCAAAACTCAACCCAAAAATCACACCAAAATTCATGGGATCTTTCCAAAGTCTTATAAAGAATTCCCAATTTTTGGTTTCCTCAGTTTCAACTTATTTTGTCCAAAGTAACACACACACACACACACACACATACAAACAAATGGTTTTTCGCTTGGAAGACTCGTTTTACGAGGCGTTCCGGGTGAACACTAACGTTCTTCCCGGCGCGTAACGTGACCTCCGAACTCGAATCTCTCGATTTTGGGCATTTTTCAAAGTTTTGGCCCTTAAAACAAAAATGGCGTGGCGACTCCGGTTTTTTCGATTGGTTTTTCAAAGAAACGAAAAATTTCAAAGTCCTTTCGGAAAAATTGGCACATCATCATAGATGAGTATTTTCTCCGATTTTGTGGAAAAGTTTATGAAAGTTTTCATGGATGACTTCACTGTCCATGGAGACTCGTTTGATGAATGCCTTGCTCATTTAGAACTAGTGTTGGATAGATGCATTGAAACTAATTTGGTCCTAATTTTTGAAAAATGTCATTTTATGGTTGAGCAAGACATTGTGTTAGGTCATGTTGTGTCGAAAAGGGGTATTGAAGTTGACAAAGCTAAGATTGATGTCATTTCTTCACTTCCTTACCCTACCAACGTGCGTGAAGTCCGGTCATTTCTTGGTCATGCCGTGTTTTACCGGAGGTTTATAAAGGACTTTTCAAAGATTGCTTCACCTCTATGCACTCTGTTGCAGAAAGAGGTTGATTTTAATTTTGATGTTAATTGCAAGCAATCTTTTAATGAGTTGAAGTCTAGGTTGACAACCACCCCCATTATTCAAGCACCCGATTGGTCTCGTCCCTTTGAGATCATGTGTGATGCTAGTGATTATGCTGTGGGGGCAGTTTTGGGTCAAAAAGTGGAGCGTGCCTCGCATGTGATTTATTATGCGTCTATGACCTTGAATGGGGCACAAAGAAATTACTCCACTACGGAAAAAGAGATGTTGGCAGTAGTCTTTGCACTAGAAAAATTTAGGTCCTACTTGTTGGACACTAAAGTCATTGTTTACACCGACCACGCTGCTCTTAAATACTTGATGTCTAAAAAAGAGGCTAAACCGAGACTCATTCGGTGGATTCTCTTGTTGAGTGAGTTTGATATAGAGGTGAAGGACAAAAAGGGGGCTGAAAATTTAGTTGCTGATCATTTGAGTCACCTTGTTATGGAGGAGGACAAGCCTTATAAACAAGCCCCAATCCGGGGTGAGTTTCCTGATGAGGTTCTTTGGGCAGTTAATTCAATGGCTCCTTGGTATGCGGACTTGGTAAATTTTCTTGTCTCTAATAAATTTCCTCCGGGAATGTCAAAATCTAAAAGAGACAAAGTCCGTAGTGATGCCAAGTATTATGTGTGGGATGAGCCCAACTTGTGGAGGCATTGTGCCGACCAAGTCATTCGGAGGTGTATTCTCGATAATGAGGTGTCCTATGTTCTTAAATTCTGTCATGAGCATGCGTGTGGTGGTCATTTTGGTGTGAAAAAGACCGCTAGAAAAGTCTTGAAGTGTGGCTTCTTTTGGACAACATTGTTTCGGGATGCAACCACTTTTTGTCAGTCGTGTGATAGGTGCCAAAGGGTTGGTAATATTGGGTGTCGTGATGAAATGCCACAAACCTTCATTGTGAATTGTGAAATCTTTGATGTATGGGGGGTAGACTTTATGGGTCTGTTCCCTAATTCTTGTGGTTTTGTGTACATTTTACTTGCGGTTGACTATGTGTCCAAATGGGTGGAAGCCATCCCTACCCGCACTGGTGATTCAAAAGTGGTGGTCAACTTCCTTAGGAGCAACATTTTGTGTCGGTTTGGGATGCCAAGGGCCATTATTAGTGATAGGGGGACACATTTCTGCAATAAGACAGTCGAAGCTCTAGTCAAGAGATATCATATCACCCATAAGGTGTCGACTGCTTATCACCCCCAAACAAATGGCCAAGCTGAGGTATCAAATAGAGAGATAAAATCCATCCTTGAAAAAACTGTGAACCCGAATAGAAAGGATTGGAGTCAAAGGCTTGATGATGTGTTGTGGGCTTACCGGACTACATACAAGACATCGATTGGTATGTCACCATATCGGTTGGTGTTTGGCAAACCTTGCCATTTGCCGGTTGAGCTTGAACACAGAGCCTATTGGGCGATCAAAAAGTTCAACTTGAACTTGGAGGGTTCCGGTGAGGAGCAAAAATTGCACTTGAGTGAGTTGGATGAGATTAGGAGGGATGCGTATGAAAATAACCTCCTTTATAAGGAGCGAGCGAAGATTTGGCACGACAAAATGATTATTAGAAAGGACTTTAAGGTGGGTCAAAAGGTCCTTCTTTTCAATTCCCATCTTCGTTTGTTTCCGGGCAAGTTGAGGTCCCGGTGAACCGGTCCTTATGTGGTGAGGGAGGTATCCCCGCTTGGGACGGTGGTAATCTCAAGTCCTAATGAGGACAAAGGATTTAAAGTAAATGGTCAACGGTTAAAATAGTATTTTGAAAATGAAGTGGTGAATACCGCGAGTTTGGAGGAGATTGATCTCCAAGACCCGATGTATGTTTGATAACTTTGGGTTCGAGTCTTCTCAAAGACTTTAAAAGTTGATGCCAGTCGGGGGCTTTCCTGGTGTTTGGTCTAGCTAAAGACGGTAAAGAAGGGCGGCTAATCGGGAGGCAACCCGGGATTTAATTGCTTATTTTATTGGTCATTCTGTACATTATGTTTTTAATTTTTGTAATTTTTTATTCATGTCTAGAATCGGTGCTACTGAAGGTTTTTATTTTGTGGTGTTGTGCAGGGAAAAGCATGAGGAGAGGAGCAAAAATACCTGGCGCCTGTACTGCTTTAAAAAAAAAAAAAATTCCAGGCGCCCGCTCCACTTGAGACCGTGCGGCCGCCTCAAGGAAGAATAACATGACCGGTGA
The DNA here is from genome assembly GCA_022495995.1 of Adenophora triphylla var. japonica. Lineage (NCBI taxonomy): Eukaryota > Viridiplantae > Streptophyta > Magnoliopsida > Asterales > Campanulaceae > Adenophora > Adenophora triphylla. Next base: position 242,516 of record JAFEMH010002994.1, read on the forward strand.
AACTGTGATTGAGGCGCCCGCCCATCTCCAGTCCTTGCGCCCGCCTCAACCTAGCAAAAACATGAGGCCATCAATCTGTTCTCGAGGCGCCCGCCCCGATGTATTCCATGCGGCCGCCTCAAAGGCCAAGAATCCAAGCCAAACCCACGGCATTTCAGGCGCACGCCCCGTAACGCTCCATGCGGCCGCCTCATGTTAATTAAATAAGGCCCAAGTCTCTGGAAGCGAAGCGCACGCCTCACCTCTCCATGGGCGCCTCGCGAACCCGACAGCTGCGGATCGGGCCAATGAAAGATGAAACGGGTCGGGTTGTCCAAATTTGGGTCGGATTGGGTGTTGGCTTGGGTTCAAGTATTAAAGAAGGATGGGTCTGATTCACCCATAACTCATAATTAACAACACACAACCGACGGTTCCTCTCTTCTCTCCCTAAACCCTCTCTAAAGTCCGGCCATACCCCCATTAAATTCGGCGAATACCTCCCCCTTCCACCCCAAATCTCACAAACCTTCCTTCACCAAAATCTTCCCCTCACCCCAAGCTTTCAGATTAACCGATTATTGTTCCAATTCGGACGATTCCAACTTAAACCCTTGAAGATTTCGGCGAGTTGTTGAAGATTCCGGCAAGTCCCTCGAGTTTTCCGGTGAGATTTTGAATTTTCCGGTGGGATTTTTCCAGAAATTTTTGAAAGGTTCGAAGGTTTCCTTCCTCCTATTCTAATTGGATTGCAAATATATTTTTGGTTGCGTAGTTGGCGATTGTTTGTTATTGGGTGATTGTTTTGTGGTTATAATGGGTAAAACAAATGAACAATCGAAAAAGAGAGTAGGTAAATCCAAGGACTCCCGGAAAAAGCAAAGGGTTGATGAGAGTACATCTAGTGTTCCTCCCCCTCCCCTCGGAACACTTTTGCGTTGTGAGGATACCCATGATTCCTCGAGGTTCAATTATTATATGTCCCAAAACTACTTTTATTTCCATACGGATAGGGCCATAATTGCGGAGAGACAATTTAACATTGGATCATTCGGGCTTATTCTAAGTTTGGGATTCAAAAATGGCAACGTTTCTGTGATGAGCCTACGGAGGAGGGTAATAGTTTGATTGTGAAGGAATTTTACTCAAATATGAATAAAATCCCCACGCACTGAGGGCATTCCTTTGTGAGGGGAAAAACGATAAAATTCAGGAGTGAGGACATTAATAGATTTTACGAGCTCCCAAGAGTGAAACAGGAGGAATGTGAGTATGTGCAAGCAATGAATGGGGATTGGCGGGTGTATTTTAATGATGTGGTGAGGACATTGGAGGGTAACCAACTCCAATGGACTAACAAGCCGGATGGTTCGCCCAAGTATGTGATCGTGACTCAATTTAACATAGTGGCAAAGGCGGTGAACAAATTTGTGTGTTCGAGGATACTTCCGACGTCTCAGCATGTGAAAGTTCCATGGAATCATGCAGTATTGATTCATTTGATTATCAACGAAGGAAATATTTCATTGGGGCATATCATTTCAGATCATATGCAAGATGTGGGAGAAAGCAAACGGAATGGATTTCCATACCCATCACTGATTACCGGTTTAGTAAAGGTTGCGGGGGTTCAGTGGAGCTTTGGGGGTGATAAGGTGAAGGTTATTAGGCCCATCTCTCGAGCTTCCCTTGAAAGCAATAAGAGGGAGATAAGAGGGATGAATGTCAGAATTGTTGAAGAGCAGGTTGAGGAAGAGGCAGAATATGAAGAAGAGGAGGACGATGATGATGATGATGATTACATGGAGGAGGCTGAGGGTGTTAGTTCTGGGGCTGCGAGTCAGGTTGTTGGAGACGTGGATCGATTGATTACTCGTATGGATATGCAGTTTGCTATTTCTATGGATCGTCAGGAGCAGATCCATGATTATTTGGTGCGCATGGCACCACAGCATGACGATGGGAGATGGCAGAGGTGGCCAATTCCAGAGAGCAGCTCCAGTCAGCATGGTCCATGGGACTATCATTTCAGGCCGCCTCAGTAGTTTCGAGAGGTATCCCTACCCCTGTCTTTCTTATATTATACTTTTGTGATGCATATGGGACTATGCATGATTTAGTGAGGGGGTGGGGTGCATGGTTGTTGTTGTATATGCTGTTTTGTTTTCTCCAAAAAAAAAAGAGAGAGGCTAAGTGAAAACTCGAGAGGGCACTTAGGCAAAAGGAGAGAGTGTGTTAAAAAAAATAACAAAAAAATTGAAAAAAGAAAATGAGAGGCTAGGTGAAAATCGGAAACGACACCTAGGCAAAAGGTGAGTGAGTGAAATACTTTCTATCGTTTATATCACCGGTGTTGGCGTCATAAGGGTGGTTTGGAGTCTCGGGTTAGGATTTTCATACTTGGTGTAGGAGGCTCGGTTAGAGGTGATTAGGATAGAAACCCTCGTTCTTTCTTGGAGTAATAAGGGGGCGTTGGTTCTTTCACGAGGTAAATTTTTGCTTAAGGATCACTACCTTAGCAATTATTTCTTTTTATGAGGGTGTATGCAGTGTGAGCCAAGCGGGGGGGGGGGAACATAGGACATATTTAGTTCCCCTTGGCTTTTATGTGTGGGCCCTAGTTCGGAGGACCGTTTACATTTTGGAGTTGGTATCGAGCTAGGGCCGTGTTTTCATATGATTTTGATGAGTGATAAGGAGACAGAAGTATTTATATTCCGTATTGTTTTTGACTGACTTGGATTGGTGGAGTAGAGGAGATTAGGGGTCATTTTCCTCCCATGCTATCTGTTTAGACCGGTGCTTAGAGTGGGGATAGGATATTATTCAGGGACGAGTAATGGTCTAAGCGTGGGGGAATTTGATGTGGCGGATTTCACTATATGTAATTTCCTAATTTTCTAGGCATTTTATCCTTATTTTAATGTATTTTAGAGTAGTTTTTATGTAATTTTGAGTATATGTGGGGTTGGTAAGTAGTAGGAAGATCATGGTATTTTTGAGACATATTTTTTGTAATTTTATGAGCTTCCTCGAAGTTTATCAGAAATGCAGGGACCAAACTGCAAAGTAACAAAGTTCAGTGGCTAGAAGGATATTGTTGGAAACTTGGAGGGTCAAATTCAGAAATCAGAAATTCCAATTAAAAGTGTTGTGTGTGCGAGAGTACCAAGTGCACGTGAAAACCAAGGAAGGCGACGGTGGACCAAGCCTTGGCATTTTGGCCAGAGGCAATGCACGGTATTTGGCGTGAAGGAGGAGTAATTGGATTTGTTTTATTTTCTTTTTCTTTTTCCTTTTTCTTATTTTTTTATTATTATTAGTTTTAGTTTTATTAATTTAGGTTTAGTTAGAGAGGAGGTATAAAAACTCCTTCAACAGTATTTTTAGGTTATCTAGATTTTTTACTTTTCCCTAGAGAGATTTGAATTCCTCCATGAAAGCTTAAATCAATTGATTTGGATTTGATTTCTTGAACCCCTAATTATCAATTTGAGGTATTGTTCTTTTCAATTTGTTTATCCCTATTCATAATTTTACTTGTGTTTATTTTAGATTTATAACTAGGGTTTGTGAATATGAATCTTTGCTAGAATTTTCTATGACTGTGCCAGTGTAGGAATTTCATGAGTAGCATCTTTACGATTTATGCATGTGCCATGGTAAATTGTGAAGTGGGTAAAATTAGATTATTATCTGTGTGAAATAATCATAGAAAGCATTCTTGATCTTAGTTTCTTAAATCGTTCATCAATTAATTCTGCGATCTAGACTGTGCCAGTTAGATTAATTTATTAATTAGGGTTTCTAGTGAGTGTGCCACTGCTAGTAACTATTCTGAAATAAGAAACAGAGATTGAAACAGATCTTGTGATCAGGTGAATAGGGTGACATTGAAAAGAGATATCAATTATAATTGGCTAATTAGGTGGGGACGGAATCAAATCTGAAGTGTTTCGAAATTATTGTTTTTATTCTTAATTAGTTTAATTTCTGTTCTTAGGAAGTAATTACAAATCTCAAACAAAAACCCCCCATTTGTGTGTGGTTAGTTCGTAATCAATACCGTTCTTCAGTGGTTCGACCCTGGACTTACCTTTGCTACATTTTTGTGGCCGAGTCCCGATTTAATTTAGTAGGTGTGCGACTAAGCCTACCAGTTAGCTCATCCACATTTTCCCTGACATGAGAAGGCTCTCCAACTTCAATCATGTTCACCCTGTTGTTGTTCCTAGGGAATTGGTTGTTGACTGTATTGGGCCCTTCAGGTACCTCCAGTTTGCCCTTTTCAATTAACCCTCGTATGGCCTTTCTAAGAGTTATAAAATCATCAATAAGGTGCCTGTGGTACTGGTGAAAAGCGCAGTGTTTGGTAGTGTCTAAAGGGATGTTGGGGTCCCTGGGCTGATAATTGTCCAAAGGCCAAATCAAGCCCTCTTTGACTATTCCTCTAAAAACTTCACTCAGGGGCATTCCGAAGTTACTGAACTTTATACTCTGAGGTTTGGGCATCTCGACTTTCCTTGGTACGAAAGGAGTGGCATTGTTGCAATTCTGGCCGGCAAAGTTAATGACTTCTTTTCCCTTGGGCTGGGCAGGAGCAGGATTAGAAGTAGTGGCTCGGTACCGAAAAGTAGGGGTAGCGGCTTGTTGCTGATTGTAAGCCTTCTCAAATTTAGCCCCAGAGTTGACCATGGCACGCAGATCTGGATAGGGGAAATTGCTGAGGGACGCTCTTAGTTGAGGATTCAAACATGACTGAAAGATGTCCAATTGTTCTTCATCAGAAGGAGGAATGGCCATTTCACTCAGCTTAAGGTTCCAACGTTTATAAAAATCACCAATGTTCTCATCAGGGCATTGCATAGTCGTTTGCAAGTCTACCCGATTCGTCTCCCATTCTAGGTTGGCTTTGTATTTTTCGGTGAAGGCGTTGATGATCTGCTCCCAAGTGGCCCTGGACTCAGGTTTCAACCGGAAAAACCATTTTAGAGCCCCCAATTTTAAGGAGAGGCTGAAGTAATCAGCCAACTGCTGGTTCGTGCACCCTTTGGCTTTCATGGCTAAGGTGTAGGTGTCAAGATAGGTCTTTGGACAGGCAGTTCCATCAAACAGTTCCAAGCTAGGCATTACGAACTTGTGGGGTAGAGGCAAAATAGAATCAGGATATGTGGGCCAGAGGGCAGCCTTCTTTCATGTTAGCTCGGCGATCTGCGCTTTCATTTCCTTATGTTGTTCCATGAACCAAGCCAGATGGGGGTCCAGTGGTGGAGCCGGAGCGTTCAAACCAATGACCGAGCTAGAGAGAGGAGTTACCATTGGCGGCACACTGGTGAAAGGTATGGCCGGACCTGGGGCATAGGTGAAAACATGCCCTTGACCCAAATTACCTTGGGAGTGTAAGTAGGAGCCTGGGCAAAGGGATAGAACCCAATGGATTACTGTTGACTTACAATTGGCAAAGAAGGTGGTGGCAGGTCGGAGGTGGCCGGGTAACTCGGGTTCCCGGGGTGAGACTTACAGGAAGGCTTAAATGCGGTGGTCCTTGGTTGTTGAACTGCATTCCTGGCTGCGGTGATGGTGTATAACCGGGAGGATACTGCGGTCCCGGTGACTCTCATGAGACTAGGATGGGGACTTGATGACCCATTGGACCTTGAGTGAGGAATGGTTTTGTGGAGGCTGGCGAGGCACCAAGAGTTACTGGACCTGTATCATTTTGAGGAGGGATACCTGACTGTTGTCCTGAACCAAACTGCGGTGGCGGCATTCCAGATTTTTGTTGCGGTACTCTGAACTGTTATTGTGAAGGCCCGGGCTGATCAGTTCCAAACTGCGGTGGGATCCCAACTGGCTGTGGCATTCCAAGGTACCCCCAACCATGGGAAGACATTCCATACTGATTATGTCCCCACTGAGGGACTGCAAACTGGCTTATCCCACTAGACTGCATGGGCCCATTATACTGCGGTTGAGGATCTGGTTGACCCATAGGTCGTGAAGCATGGGCTTCGGCAGTGATACCATAGGAGGCTGGTGGTGGCTTTCTGGTGTAGTCAGGGCGACCAAGAGTGGGGTTAGGGTCCTCTTCCTCTTCCACGGTGAAAGTGCCGTCGGGATTGAGACTGGCGGCCAAACCATGGCTCCTAATAGCCTCCAGAAGGCTGTTAATCTGAGCTTCCTGTCGCAGTCTCATTTGTTCGGCCAACTGATTCCACTACTGTTCTGTCTGGGGAGTCCCGGGAGGCAGAGTGGTATTGTCCCCATTGTTACCAGCTGATGCATACATTCTGAAAACTGAAGTTGAAGCAAATGGTGAAGCTGACGATGAGCTTGACTCTTCCCTACTAGCCAAACGGTGACCCGGTGTCCGTACCCAAGCTTTGGGAGGTGCTGCGGGAGGAAGATATAAGGGAGGTTCAGACTTTGGGAGTTGAAGAAAAAAGGGTAGGTGTTTGGGCTCAGGGCTCATGCAACATGCGATTATTTGTTTGAGTTTACTTAAAACGTGTTTTCTTAAAACCTAAGCGGTTGGAAAAGATTGCTTTTTTTTTTCTATTCTCAGTCCTGGATTAGTGGGACCCATCACTACGCCTGCGGACCCTCAACCTGTAACCTCGAACAAGGATTCCGTAAGGCAAGTGGGTCCCACCGACCGAAAAGGAAAACGAACCTAAGGTCTGGTGGATCATGAAGTCTTAACGCGCACTCTATGTAAATTAACGGCAGAGCCAGCGTCGAGGGTCAAGATCGAGTTAAGGTGCCTGACGAAAAGCCGGCATGACCATGACTGATAATAGTCCACAACGGATATTGACTCGTCGTTGGTTAAGTAGTAATTAAACAAGGACTGGGCGTTAATGCTTGATGACTCAGTGTCACACCGGGAGCCGGTGCATAAACTGTGCGGGTCAAAGTCAAAGTCCGAGCCCCAGTAAAGATCGAGTCAATGTTCATGGCAGAAAACCGGCATGACATCGACTTAGTTAGGTCCGCGGGGGATCGTGACTCGGCATGTTGACTAGGGTTTAACCTACGCGGGGTATACACTAACACAGTCTGACACGGACCAGACCAAAAACCAACTGAGTCTCGGAAAAAAGTGTGTCACGGACAAGTGCAGGGTCGACACGAGGGTAAACCAATGGCTGTTTGGGTCATCCCGTGCTCGCACTGTGAGGCGTAGTACGGCCTCCCAGGCTGCTACTGAGATTTTCCGGGTTAAGGACGTAGTGTGCAGTATACGGTCAACGTGCGCGTAGTGTGAGGCAGTCTATATTCTTTTTTTTTTTTTTGAGTAAAACAGAGATTTTCAAATGTGTCTTAAAAGCATGATGCGTGCAAAAAAAAGATTTTTTTTTTGAAATGAGACCAGTACGTGGCATTGTTCCCCCATAAATGCACGAGCACTTAAGCACATAAACACGTAAAGCTTAACAGTTAAGGAAATGGGTCCGACAGTCAAAATTGACTTTCCCGGGACGGTCAAATCGATAACAACGCGAAATGGGAAAAACACATACACACACCAAAAACAAAAGTTTCAAGTGTTGAGACGGAAGTTTGACCCGCAAAAGCTTTTTTTTATTATTTTTTTAAAAGCAAGTTTTATTATTTGTTTGAAAAATGAATTTTTTTTTGTATTTTTTTTTTAAAAAAAGCTTATAATTGCCCAGCGGAGTCGCGAATGTGATGTCACCCGATTTTTTTTGAAAAATCAACGGAGTCGCCACGCCATTTTTAGTTTAAGGGCCAAAACTTTGAAAAATGCCTAAAATTAGAGAAAATGAGTTCGGAGGTCACGTTACACTCCGGGATGGACGTTTTGACGTGCACCCGGAATGCCTCGTATGACGAGTCTTCCTCACTTGAAACTTTTTGTGTGTGTGTGTGTGTGTTTTTTAAAGGAATTTCTAAAAGGGGGGTTTTTTGGAAATAACTGAAATTCTAGGGACTGAACTGAAAAAATAGTTTGAAAACATTGATTAAACTGAAAATAACAGAAAACTGGAAAACTATTTGCAGATGACAATGTCATCCGCGTGGATGAGACTGTAGTGCAATCTTATCAGCGCGGATGGGTCTGCAATTTCAATATTTTTTACAGTTTCCAATTTAGTCACTGTAATTTCCAGAAAGTTAACTGGATTTACAGGACTTAACTGGAAATGTAACTGTAAACAGAAAATGAAAGAATTGCTTGGATTTTTTGGCATCCATGTTTTGTCCTCTCTTTCCCTAGACTTTGATTAGTGGTCATAATTGATGAATCCACTTAACCAATCCATCTCGGGGGTACATTAGGACTTTGAAACATGTCATTTGCTAAGGACAAGGGGGATTTTGACATGAAAAGTAAGTTGACAAGAAAGTTAGGTCAAGATGTATCAACTTTAGAGAAAGATCTCTAAGGTGGTCATAAGAAGACCATCCTTGAGACCTATACTCATGTGTATCTTATACATCTTGTGTGACCTATTTTGTGAGTCTATATGATTTTCATCCAAGGAAAGTGTTCCTAGGTGAGAATCTTAGACATGGGGAGGGGGATTTGCAAGGAAGTTAATAATATGGACCTTTTAAAGTGGTCATCTATGGAGATGGACTCCAAGATGGCCATACTTAGGTCAAAGAAGCAAGTACCAAGGAATGTAAAGGGGGAAATGGGGAATAACATGAAAGTGAAGAAAATGTGGATTCCATTAGAAGATCATCCATGGAAATGGATTCCATGGAGATCCTCTTGGATCCTTGGGACAAGAGGGGGAGGGGAGTCAAACAACAAGTAGTAAGTAAGACTACATAATTTAAATATGGAGTAAGTGTATGAATCAGAGAGATATGAGTAGAGGGAATGAGGGTTTACCAATTTTCTTAGGTTTGTGTTTAGGGTTTGAAGGATTTCAAGGCTTAGAAGTAGTTTTGGAGTGGATTTGAGGTTGGATTTGGTGTGGAATTTGAGCTATGAGGGTGTAAATGGCTGTTTGAGAATGGATTTTGACAGAATAACAATAGGTTTTCGTATTTTTTGGCCTTGTTAGACTAAGGGAGAAGGGCTGTATTTATAGGTTGGCTGGGGTACAATCTTATCCGCGTGGATGAGATTGTAGGCACAATCTCATCTGCGCGGATGGGATCAAGAAATAAGGCTCCGATTTTTGCGAAGCAGTTTTGGCTGTTTGCAAATGGTCAATATTCTTTTTTTCTTGGAAATGACAGGTTTCCAGCGAGGTCCTATGCAACTTTTTTATTCCTAAGAGGTCCTTCCTCATTCAAATTGTGAAAATAATGTCCGAAATGCCACTAAATGATTATAAATCATTAATTTAGGCTGACGGAATATTAACGACTCAGATTGGTGCACTTACAACATGACCAGAAAATCAACAAAGGGTCGAGTAATGGCAGATCAACTGGCCGACTTCCCAAGCAGTGAACTCAAGGGTCCTGATCCACAGTTTACAGATGACGGAATCTTCTCACTTGACAGCGCAAACCGCTGGCAACTCATCTTCGATGGGGCAGCCAACAAGAAGGGAAATGGTATTGGAATGCTCCTGGTCGATCCTAAAGACGAGCACACTCCCATAGCCATCAAACTGAATTTTGAAGCAACCAACAATGCAGCAGAATACGAAGCTTGCGTAGCCGGCCTAGAAGCCGCTCTTGAACGCAACATCAAAGAACTGGAAGTGTATAGAGACTCAGCATTGATCATCAATCAAATGTCTAACAAATGGAAGACAATAGACTCTGGCCTCCAGAAGTACCATACATATATGGAGGAATTCATTGCTCAGTTCAAGGACATCCCTTTCCACTACTTTCTAAGAGACAGGAACTGCTTCGCTGATGCCCTGGTCACTCTATCATCCCTTGTTGAAATTTCCGAAGGGAAATCAGTAAAGCCTTTCAGAATAGGAAGACGGGAAACCCCAGCCTATTACTGTGTGATCTAAGTTGAACATGAACCGATCGACGAACCCTGGTACAATCAAATCTACCAGTACCTCCAAAATGGAGAAGCTTACTTCACAAATGAAGATGGAAATTATAAAGAAGGGATCAAAGCCAAAAACATGATGGCTCTAAAACGCCTGGTATCCCACTTCGTCATTCTGGGGGGTATATTATACAAGAAGCGCCACCAAGGACCACTCCTCCGGTGTGTAAATAAAGAAAAGGCCAGCGAGCTGATGAACAAAGTTCACAACGGAACCTGCGGTCCGCACATGAACGCCCGAGCATTGACACAGATCATCCTCCGTATGGGCTATTACTAGGTATCAATGGAAATAGACTATATCCAGTTCGTCAGAAGCTATGACAAATGTCAACGGTTCTCCAATCTCAACCATATTCCTCTTCACGAGCTCTACTGCATGACTACACCATGGCCTTTCACCACATGGGGAATTGACGTCATCGGCAAAATCACTCCACCCGGGAGCAACAACCACGAGTTCATATTAGTCGCTGTCGACTACTTCACCAAATGGGTGGAAGCCATATCATACAAAGTACTGAATTCCAAGAAGGTGGTCGAGTTCATCAAAGAGAACATCATGTGCAGATACGGAGTGCCCAACGAGATCATATCCGACTATGGGACCTACTTTGAAGGATATTGTGACCAGCTGTTGACCAAGTTCGGAGTTACACACCACAAGTCTTCTCCATACAGACCACAGACTAAGGTGCAGTAGGGGCGGCAAACAAGACTCTTCCAAGAATAATAAAAAAGATGGTCGTACGAGGTCGGGATTGCCCGAAAAGCTACATCTAGCACTTTGGAGATACAAAACTTCAGTCCGAACCACCACAGGGGAGACTCCTTTCGCACTGACATATGGAATGGAAGCAATGTTACCAGTTGAGTTAGAAATTCCATCCCTCCGAGTCCTCTTGGAAAACGGAATCAATAAAGTCGAATGCCTCCAAAGCCGTCACGATGAACTGGCTCTACCCGACGAGCGAAGATTGAAAGCCATGGAACATACTCGTGCCTACCAAAGCAGAATGGCCCGAGCATTTGATAAGAAAGTCAAGATCCGAGACATCTGAGAAGGCGACTCGGTGCTTAAGGAAAAGCCTCCTACACAGACTAATCCCCTCGGAAAGTGGGAACCTACCTAGATAGGCCCGTTCGTGGTACAGAAAATCTTCTCCGGATGAGCAATGCATCTAGCAGATTTGGATGGGAACCCTTTCGTCAACCCAGTAAACGGAAGCAAGCTCTGCAGATACTACGTTTGAGGAAGGACTCAAGTCAACACTCTCTCCCCATACTTCCCCAATCAGTAAAATCAAAGTGCTAAAAGAGTAATACCCAACTAGATACATCCCAAAATGATCTAGGTAAAAACAGGGTCGCACTTTTCATCCTATTTCAAATTTCTCAAAAGTGTCAAACTACAGTGACCTGAGCCCCTTAGTCCATTTGTAAAAGGGGAACATAGGCAGCCATCTGAAATTACCCGATCTTTTTCGCGCGCGGGGCGGCGGAAAAGGCGGTTGTCTTTCGCGGGGGGTTGGTGTCTGAGACCTCGCTTCACGGGAAGGAGCAGAATGAGAAGTCGCCACGCGGTTTTGTATTTTGAGACCAAACGTTGAGAAACGGCTTTTGAAAATGGTGTTGTTTTTATTGGTAGCAAAAACATAGGAAAAGGCTTTGAAAACGGGGATCATTTTTATTGGCAGCAAAAACGAGTAAAAAGCTTTTTAGTACCAGAGATTGTTAGGTTCGGAGGTCACGTTACGTTTCGGGTAGAGTATTACGAGATCGCCCGAAATGCCTCGCATGACGAGTCTTTCTACCTTTCTCGAAATCGTGTGTGTGTGTGTGTGTGTGTGTGTGTCTTTTGAAATGGGGGCTTGAATGACAAGCTTAATCTTGGTTTGAGTGACAAACGTTGATTAGGTGACTTTGTTTGAAAAGACGAGCATTTGAATGACAAACGTCGGTTTTGAGTTTGAAATGAGCGTTTGCTGGCAAACGTCGACTTTGAGTTGAAATGAGCGTTTGCGTGGCAAACGTCGACTTTGAGTTGAAATGAGCGTTTGCATGGCAAACGTCGATTTTGAGTTTGAAATGAGCGTTTGCGTGGCAAACGTCGACTTTGAACCGTACGAGTCATTGTTAACGATTTTTACGAGAAAAATGCGTATTAAATGATTTTAAGTGTCAAATGGCGGCTTTGAGTTTGAAGACGAGCGTTCGGAGGCCGAACGTCATTTCGCGCGTTTTGAAAGAGAGTTCGACGGACGAACTCCGGTTTTGAACCGGGCATTACATTGTTAACGATTTTACGGGAAAAATGCGTATTAAATGATATGCGATCAACGAATCGGGTTGCGACTCGGACTTTTGAAAAGTAAATACTATCACAATCCAAACGGATCGGACTTGTAAATGACAGTATTTAAAGCGGTGTCAACGGAATCAAACGATCCGGAATTGTAAATGACGATCAACGAGGCCAAACGGCTCGGAAGTGTAAATGACGATCAACGAGGCCAAACGGCTCGGAAGTGTAAATGACGATCAACGAGGCCAAACGGCTCGGAATTGTAAATGACGATCAACAAGGCCAAACGGCTCGGAATTGTAAATGACGTGAAAGTAAACGGAACGGGGTCGGAACGCCGTTTTAACCCGTGATTACTTCTCTTACGGAAAGAGAAGAGGATCGAGGGGCTAAAACGTATCGGACCCCGTTAGACGGAGGCGTCTACATTTTGACAATGACGTTCGAAACAGCTTATAGCGACCGGCGCGTAAACCGAGACTAACGGAAGATTCAGAGAGAGGAGTTGTACCTATGGCTAGGGTCGACGCCTTTGGCTCGGGAGGTGTGCACGGGGCACGGAAAGTTATTCGAAAGGTTGTTTCGAAGTTGTAGGGTGCGTATTTGATCGAAATACGAAGGTTTCACGCGAATCGAGACAAAACGGGAGCTCGGGAGGGGTGGAACCCAGTTTGGACCGTGGGGTATGTGATTTTTGTATCAAAATCCTCTTTCTTTGCCTTTGACAAAGAACTTCTATTTATAGGGTGAAAATTGCGTAGGAGTCCGGCCGGACTTGGACCGAATTTCGTGGGTTTTGGAATTTTGGAAATCTGGGACTTCTTGGCAATTTCAGAAAATTGCACAGTGAGTCCGGCCGGACTTGGCTTGCAAACCAGGGGTATTTTGGTCTTTTGGCCTTGATTTGTGATTGACGAGTGACTAGAGGGAGGTGGCATGCAGGACACGTGTCCCGTGACTCACCAGAAGTGTGGGAGTTCGTTCCCGGTCCCGGTTTTGTCCGTTTTTTAAAATAACAACCGGAAATGTCCGAAACGCCCGGAAAGTGCCGGAAAATGCGTTTTTCAGGGAAAGCCATACTTTTACGTGAGATGACACGTGTTAAGTACGGTTCGACGTCGGGCTGCACGGGCAAAGTCCCCGGACGTCTCGTCGTTGGCACGAAGAACGGGGAGTTTAACGAGATCCTAACCTGGAGCGGGCCGCTTAACGGATTTCGGTTAACTCTCGACGGATTTGGACGATCCGGATTTGGGTACTTACAGCTTAGCCCTCGGCGACGTCACTTTCGAAGGAAGTGGGGTCGTCGAAAAGATAAGGATCCAAATCGGGATGCCTTACTTTGAAAGAGACCTGAGCGGTCACCGGGCCGGACCCTTAGCGAAAAGGATTCCTACGTATCCCGAGCGGGAATCAAGCCGATCGTAGTTCGAAAAGGGGCAAGGGCCGCGCATGGGGACCTTGACTCGAGCGAGACCGTTAGGAGGCGTCTAAACCCTGGATGAGACCATTCGCGAGGTACTGCACTCCGAATGGAGACCGTTAGGAGGCGTCCGAACCTCCGGGGCTTTTGAAACCTTCGAGGGCGTGTGGCGCCTCAAACCGGAGTTGCGATGCCGACGGGGTGCTCGTGCCTTGGGTGCTTTGGGCTTATTGCTGTTGCCGCTTTATCCCGCTGGGATGAGCGTTCGGGACTACCCGGACGGCCGAAGAGGGATTGTTGCAAGGCGTTCGTGCCTTGGAGTTCGGGCTTATTGCATTGGCCGTGAGATGCCGATTTGCAAGGCGTTCGTACCTTGGGGTTCGGGCTTATTGCGCTGCCGGAGATGACTATTTGCAAGGCGTTCGTACCTTGGGGTTCGGGCTTATTCGTTGCCGGAGATGACCGCTTTGCAAGGCGTTCGTACCTTGGGGTTCGGGCTTATTGCGCTGCCGGTGATGACCATTTGCAAGGCGTTCGTACCTTGGGGTTCGGGCTTATTGTCAAGTTGCCGGTGATGACCATTTGCAAGGCGTTCGTACCTTGGGGTTCGGGCTTATTGCCGCTTGCCGAGATGACTATTTGCAAGGCGTTCGTACCTTGGGGTTCGGGCTTATTCTGCCGTTGCCGGTGATGACCATTTGCAAGGCGTTCGTACCTTGGGGTTCGGGCTTATTGCTGTTGTCGGAGATGACTATTTGCAAGGCGTTCGTACCTTGGGGTTCGGGCTTATTGCTGTTGCCGGTGATGACCATTTGCAAGGCGTTCGTACCTTGGGGTTCGGGCTTATTGCTGTTGCCGGAGATGACTATTTGCAAGGCGTTCGTACCTTGGGGTTCGGGCTTATTGCTGTTGCCGGAGATGACCATTTGCAAGGCGTTCGTACCTTGGGGTTCGGGCTTATTGCTGTTGCCGGAGATGACTGTTTGCAAGGCGTTCGTACCTTGGGGTTCGGGCTTATTGCTGTTGCCGGAGATGACTGTTTGCAAGGCGTTCGTACCTTGGGGTTCGGGCTTATTGCTGTTGCCGGAAATGACTAGCGAAGGTCTCGATAAGAGAGTGGAGGTCGGACCGCGAAGGTCGGGATCAACTGTTTGAAATCGGACCGTGAAAGGTCGCGAATAAGAGTTTGAAATCGGACCGTGAAAGGTCGCGAATTGGAATCGGACCGTGAAAGGTCGCGATTGAGAGTTTAATGGTGAGGACCATTTAAATTTTAACGTCGGGAGACGGAATCGTAACTGAAATGTCCGGAGACATGGTTGAACGTTTGAATGTCAAACGTCAACTGGACTGAATTTAACGTCAGGAGACGAGCGTTAGTGAGAACTAACTGGGAATTTAACGTCTGGAGACGAGCGTTAGTGAAAACTAACTGGGAATTTAACGTCTGGAGACGAGCGTTAGTGAGAACTAACTGAGAATTTAACGTCTGGAGACGAGCGTTAGTGAAAACTAACTGGGAATTTAACGTCTGGAGACGAGCGTTAGTGAAAACTAACTGGGAATTTAACGTTCTGAGACGCAGCGTTAGTGAAAACTAATCGGGAATTTAACATTCTGAGACGAGCGTTAGTGAAAACTAATCGGGAATTTAACGTCTGGAGACGAGCGTTAGTAAACTAATCGAGAATTTAACGTCGGAGACGAGCGTTAGTGAAAACTAATCGGGAATTTAACGTCTGGAGACGAGCGTTAGTGAAAACTAACTGAGAATTTAACGTCTGGAGACGAGCGTTAGTGAAAACTAACTGAGAATTTAACGTCTGGAGATGAGCGTTAGTGAAAACTAACTGAGAATTTAACGTCTGGAGATGAGCGTTAGTGAAAACTAACTGGGAATTTAACGTCTGGAGACGAGCGTTAGTGAAAACTAACTGGGAATTATCCTCGGGGGATAGGGCGTTAGAAATGTCTAACTGGGAATTTAACGTCTGGAGACGAGCGTTAGTGAAAACTAACTGGGAATTTAACGTCTGGAGACGAGCGTTAGTGAGAACTAACTGGGAATTTAACGTCTGGAGACGAGCGTTAGTGAGAACTAACTGGGATTTATCCTCGGGGGATAGGGCGTTAGAAATGTCTAACTGGGGGAAATTTTACACTTTCGGGGGCCAAAAGTGGTAAAATTGGAATCGCCAAAAGCTGAGGGGCAAAAGGGGCAAAAATTATTCTGGTGCAGTAAGAGTCCGGTCGGACTTTTACTGTTTTTCCAGAAACCTTTTAAATGCCGAGGCTGGGGAAGAAAATGGCCATTTCTTCCATTGTTGCCGGCGAGAGAGGAGAGAAAAGAGAGAGAAATCCAACCCAAATTGCAAGGTTTGCTCGAATTTGTGAGGGAAAATCGCTATGGAGGGTGAAGGAGGACCAATGGCTCGCCACGGAAGGACCGACGACGAAAGAACTCGATTGGTTCGGACCATTCGAACCACCACTCTTCCATTGAATCCGGCGGAGTTTTATCCGGCGAGGGATAGACACAACTCCAAGGATGGGATAGAAAGACAAGTAAGTTCTCTACAAATTCCATTAATTTCAAGAATGTGCATTCTTTAAATGTTAGAAATTTGTTAGGAATTTACTTAGGGATTTTGGTGCCCGATTTGGGGCTTTTGACTTTGCTATGAATCGTTGTCGAAATTGACTAGGACGTAGTTCAATTGACATCATGGGTAGATGACATAAAAATTTTGGTTGCAAAATTCCATGTCTAAATGCATTTTCCAAAATTAAAGTAGCTTTAATTCGGGACGGAGCGAGATTTTCGAGAAATTCGAAAGAATTTGAAAGTTCCGGATTCGACGGAGTTTTCGAAATGATTTTGAAAGTTCCGGATTCGACGGAGTTTTCGAAAGATTTTAAAAGTTCCGGATTCGACGGAGTTTTCGAAATGATTTTGAAAGTTCCGGATTCGACGGAGTTTTCGAAATGATTTTGAAAGTTCCGGATTCGACGGAGTTTTCGAAATGATTTTGAAAGTTCCGGATTCGACGGAGTTTTCAAAATGATTTTGAAAGTTCGCAGGAAATGAATGAGAACCGTATCTGCATTGCATCCTTTTGACATGCGTTGGTGCATTTCGTTGACGTTGCTTCGTCTTGTTTGTCCAAGTAGGGACAGGATGGTTGATACCCACAACCGTAAGAGTCGGGGGTGCCTTTGAGGCGGTGCAGTATTGTGGGGCCTTATCCGGACGTGGCCCGAGAGGGAGAGAGGAGTCCACGACACCTGGTGATTGACTCCGGCCGGGCCGGGTTTATCGATGCCGTAGCTGCGACAGTGATACGCCGAGGGGCAGGTCCATGTATGTCGCGCCGAGCGAGTACCGGTGGGATACGACCCACACTTTCCATTTCGGATGGGGAGGCGACGGTGACTCCCACGGATTTTGCCGCTATCACCGGGTTGCCGAGCTTATGGCAACGCGCTAGTGTGGGTTGATGGTTACACCCGGAGCGGTTATGCAGGCCTGCTTGGGTTTCGATATTACCGATGCCGAGGCTTAGGCATTCGGTACAGGCCGATGGAGCGTCACTTGAGGGCGGGGGTCGCCGATTATTTGGCCGGGTCTTTGAGGATGACCGCGGAGCGTCCGGCTCGAGGGTTCCTTTGGTTTGCGGCCCATCGGCGACCTTGTTCCCGACTTCCGACATGTCTTGTCACTTCCCTCTCGCTCGGGTCGGCGACAGTCCGGATGCCGTGAGGGGTTTGCGTGGGGGAGGCTGGACCGGCCGAGCTCTACCACTCTTTGGACAGGTTCTCGCGGGGAGAGGAGCACACATTTAGCCGCTTCACGCCCGTCTTGGATGTAAGTTTACGTGATTTTTCTCTTTCTTGCCTCTTTTATGTACTCGTATGTATCTCGCTTTGTAGCCGACATAACTTTCCATTCTCTTGGCGGTGTCCGGGTGCTACGAGGTGTTCAATCCCGCAGCTTGGGACGTCAAGGAGCCGTACCGTCCCCGTTCCCCGCCTTGCTTTGGTTTGGCGAAGAAGGCGAAGAGGGCGGTCTCTTCGAGGGTTGGCACTCGAGTGTCGTACGAGGAGATATCTCTGGCGCTGAACCTGGAGTTCTCCGAGAGGATCCAGCTGACCTGGTGGAGCAGGTTTGATCATGTCGCGGTGCAGATTTCCAGCGAGACTACACGGCGGCGGAAGCTCCTGGTGGGACTTCACTGCTGTAAGTACCCCAATCTGGATCACACCCTTTCAAACACACGGGAAGCACCGCAGACTCATCAACGCAGTCTCGACGACCCCTCTCACTCAAAACCCTCTCTAAACCCCCAGCCAAACCAAGGGAGGAGCCTTTCTGGGATAAAAAGGGATAAAAGGACCTTTCGGGAATTTTCAGGAAATTGGGAAAGCAATATTGGTCCGTACGGACCTCTTTGTTGTCATAATTACTGAATCTCCTTAAAGTCCACAATATTCCCTCAAATCCCGGGGAAAATGATTACTCCCCTGCAGAGTTGGTCCGTACGGACCTCTTTGCATGCAAGATGGTCCGTACGGACCTTATTGCTCAGGGGACACCATAATTGCAAATATTCCTCCATCATCACAGATTCCCTCAAATCGAGGAAAACCAAAATACTGGATTACCAAGGAGGTCCGTACGGACCTCTTTGCACCTAATCTGGCACTATAAATAGAGGGCTCCCCCTCCTCATTTTCACACATCTCCCACTTCTCTCTTCCTCCCTAGGCCTTCTGGCTTCCCCTCTAAGTCCTTTCGAGGCATTCCCGGCCCCTTTCGGATCCTTCCGAGGCCTTAGAGCCCCTCGTGGTGCTCCGAAGCCTCCCCGAGCGCTCCCGAGACGCTCCCGCGCTGCCCCGAGGCACTCTCGAGGTACTCTGAGGCCCCTCGTGGTACTCCGAGGCCTTGCCTGGTCTTTCCACGGTGTCCCGGCTCTTTCCGAGTCAAACCGACGATCCCAAACCACGCCGAAACTCTGCCCGAGTGACTCCCGCCACCATAACGCACGCCGAACCTCTGCCCGAGTGATCCCGACGATCCCCACGCACGCCGAACCTCTGCCCGAACGCAGCCTACAACCTCAACTCACGCCGAAACTGCGTCCGGACAACCGGTCCCTCCCGAAGCAATCCCGATCCATACCGGAACGCTACTCCGACCTCAAACACTATTCCCCAGCGGAAGACAGACACGAACCAACATTGGTAAGGCTTCCTTCCTACACTATTTTAATACATTTCCATACATAGCATACAATGTAGACATCCGATACAGCATGCATTTTTAAAAGCACACACACACACACACACAACATTTAAAGGATATTAGGGGTATCCGAAAGACTCGTTTTACGAGGCTACTCGGGTGAGCTCTAATATTCTAATATTCTCTTCCCGGGAGTCATCTGACCTCCGAACTCAAAATCTCATCACACAAAAACAGTTTAAAATTATCTTTAAACTGATGCCCTTTTTCAATGTTTTGGGCTTAATAAAAACGGCGTGGCGACTCTACAAATGCGAAAACAAAACGGCGAGACACCGCTCCAACGCGAAAGATTGCCAGATGCCGGGGCTGCGAAGCCTTCTCGGATCCGGGCTATTTCAGTTGGCGACTCCGCTGGGGAATTTTTGTTTTAAAATCTTTTTAAACAAAACAAAAGATTTTTAAAACGATGATGAGGGTCAAACTTTCATTTTACCCCTTTCTTTAACTGTTATGTGTGTGTGCACGTGCTTTACTTTTTATTTTACAAAAAAAATAAAAATACAAAAAAAAAATGCATCAATATACATCTGTGCATACATTTAAAATTCTTCAAAAACTTCTGTTTTTACTCAGAAAAAGAATTTTAGAGACCGCACACTACGCGCACTGCTGCCTCGGTTACACCGCACCCTACTCACACTGCTGCCTCGGTTACACCGCACGCTACATGCGCACTTCGCCTCGAATACACCGCACACTACAACCCTCAACGGCCGGAGTGGTCTCAGTTGCAGTCCGTTAGGTCTTCCTAGGCCTCTTGGACGCGCACGGGATCATTCCAAACATCCCATCCCTAGCCAAGCGTCAACCACACGTTTGAGTCTTGAGTCACACTCTGTCCGGACTCGGTTGGTTTTACCCGGTCCGTGTCATACGGCTGGATACATATACCATGCCGGCCATTTTTCTGAGTCAAAGCTCGGAACTCAAGATCCCTTGCGCAAGCAAAGCGATGAAAGGTCATGCTAAAATCTTGACCTGATCTTGATTTCCGAAGCTACACCCAGACGATGTTCCGTCCAGGATATACATCCATGCTCACATGACACCATGTCATCACGCCTTTGATACGTCGGCCATGACAATATGACCCGGCCAACGCCTAACGTCACAGATCCCTTGCGCAAGCAAGGCAAAGAGAAGGTCATGCCGAACTCTTGACACGATCTTGACTTAGTGGCGGCTCGATTCACTATTCACATGGCTAACGCATCAAAACGAACATGACGAGCTCGGTCCTTAGGGTTCGATTTTCTTTTAGGCCGGTGGAAACCGCTTGCACTATAGGACCCTCGCACAGGGCAGTGTCCACCATGGGATGTCGAAATACGGGTGCAAAACGAGGGGCTTATAGCCGCACGGATGGTCTCCGGCGACCCGGGATCTAGCATAGTTGCGAAAAAGAAGAGCAATCTTTTTCCAACCTACCTAGGATTACGAGAAAACATGTTTTAAGTAAATTAAAACAACAAAAAATCAATCAAAAAAATAAAAGAAACGGAAACCGCATGCCACGTGAGCTTTCCCCCTTTTATCCCGTTAGGCCACTCCTGTGGCTAAACCTTGCCCGTCACCCCTCCGGCTAACGAGAGAGTGGTCGAGTACCAGGAACCCAAATCTCCCGGTGTCAAAACGGCAAGGTCCTACCTCCTTCCCGGCTCTGTCACCGGGACGGTCCGTCAATTCCCCATGGCCAAGTCGGTGGATAACAACGATGAGAACGGGACCTTACCCCAAGAAATTTCCCAACATTGGAAGAAGTTTGGCGAGGTCCTCATGGCTATTGAGAAACGTCGAGGTGAGCAACAAGCTCTGGATCGAAGGTGCCATGCACCACTTCGGAACATTAGCCACCCAACTACTTGGGGCTTCCCAGTCATGAAGCCGCTCCCTACTGACCTCTAACGTCTCTCATTGTCTCCCGGAAGTCAACTTTGTTACCCTCATACGAGCCATGCGGTTATGACGTAAGGCCACGAAGACCTTCCGTAGGAAAGCCCGCCCATCCGGCCCTCCTGAGGTCCCGGTACCACCGCCAGAATAACGAACACATCTGGTGGGATGTCTGCGATTGCGGTGCTTGTCTGGAAATGGAATTCCGGGATGCAATGAACGAGGGCCGTCCTCGACGAAAGAAGAAGCTATCTTCTCGGCAAAAGCGAAAAAGAGGTATGAATCTGGTGATCCCACGGTCGGAACCCTTGGAGAACCCTCGGGAAAGTTTGACTACTATGTCATCTACTCCGACAAATCTCCCCGGCCTAGTTACGCACAAGGCCACTCGGCAATGTTTGCTCCATGATCGGTTGGGACGAGCTTCGCACCGCCACGAAGGCCCGAAGGTCAGGATAATCCAACCCCTGTCTTTGGGAAGATCTCAAAGCCACTATTGATGCTTGATAAAGGCTATGACAGTGAGCGAATTGAAATGCGCGATCGGCCTTACGCCAATCGGGCTCCTCCCACTACGTAAACGGGAGAGACAAGCAAAACCATAAGTCCCGAGGTGAATGTTCACGACACGTTCGGTCAAATCCCGTGAATCCTCACGGACAGACAAAAGGCCACCCCATGCAGGCCACGCGAAAAGGGACCCTACGCCAAAGAAGAGCAGAAACCTTGGACCCCAAAGGCGAAGATCCTGTCTTGGCGACACGGCTCAAGCGCACTCGAGCTAACATCTCGCTCTGGTCCTTACTCACTTCATCTTACACTTTCGAAGCTCAAGTTGGAAGAAAGCCTGGCCCGCACCATGGTTCCCATCACAAAGTGACACTGATGAAGCAGTTCGTATGATTGGCAACGTCAATTACAAATAATATCATCACCTTCACGAGCTCGACCTTCCAAGAATTTGGGGCCGACCACAACGAGGCCTCTCTACATAACAGTTCAACCGGACGAGCGTGTCTCCCACTGCAAGTGTTGGTAGATGGGGATCATCCATGAACGTCCTTCCACGAAAATGATGGATTTGCTGGGGATCAAAGCAACCGATCTAAAGCTCCTCGACTCGAGCAATCAAGGCATACGACTCAACATCCCGCCCGCCTTGGGAATAGCCTCCTTGAACCCGCGGTTTGGAAAACAAATGGTCCCAACGGATTTCCAAGTCATCGACATCCCGATCACATTCACGCCATTTTGGGACGCCCTTGGCTACACCCGGATCAATGGAGTGGCATCCACTCTCCATCGATGCGTAAAGTTCGTCCAAGGAACCGAGATCTAACCATCATCTACGAAGATAGCGTGGTCAACGAAAGGACCGAAACAAACGGCGTCCCGGTCTTAGAAATCAAACCCGACGATGATGGCATGATGCTAACGGGGTTCACCATCGAAAGCCCAAAGGCCCAAGTGTGCCACATAGACTGCCTTTGATTTGGGACAAGATCCCTCCCCGATGAAAATGATGAAGCACATGAACTACATCCCGGGGCTCGGTTTGGGAAAACGCCATCGTGGCACTCAACGGATCATCAATATCAAAGAATGTAATACCGCACGGCCCAGGATACTCTCCTACTCCCGAACACATTGCGGAGGATAAGCGAGCTGCACGAAAACGCTCCACGTATATCAAAAGAGGCTTGCACGCCATCTCCGATCTTCGTCCCCATGCTTCGACATGACCAAGTACTTCACAAAGAAGGCCGGCAACTTGGAAGAAGATCCGAGAAAGGGAACAGAGCCGTCGGTGCCAAACAAAGCCGCCGACAACCATGGACAAGCTCCAGCGAGAACCTGGCAAGAATTCGCAGGCCTCAAGCCAAATCCCGTCCGAAGAGCATTCCTCGACACACCGCCCTCGCCGGATCCACAACCACCACTATTCACAATGAATTTTGGTTCGGGGAAAACCCCCTCTTTGGCGGAAGAACTCGAAAAACTCTCTCGTCAACACTCCCGCCTTCAACAAGCGGGACGAGTCCGCATTCGAGCTAGTAATGCCCAAGACAAAAGCAAAAAGACTCCGCAGACGATGCTTGGGACGAGCCACCGCTCCACTCGCTCTTCAAAGAAGAAATCGAGATGCCGATCTAATCGATTTTGTTTCGATAACTCTGTGATAGCAATGATCGGGAACGGTGACATAAAGCCCTTCAAGCCCCATCTCCTATCAAGCTCATTGCCACTCAATAACCGGGCCACTTTCTCCGGACCCACCGCCAAAGAAAAGGACATGATCAAACAACTTGAGTCCGACCCCTCGAGTCCTAGAGTCTAGTGTCAAAACTCATCCCGAGTCCATTAGCTTTGAATTTGAGTCTCTCGAGTCATCCGATGGCCTCACGCCGGAAGATTACGAACTCATTTGCCAATAATGTATTCCCGTATGCTCTTAATGAATGCTTCGATCTTTCCGAGTATCCTCTCATTGCATCTTTAACAACTGATAAATTAACTAACACACAAACAGTTAATAACGATTCACTTGATAAAGAAGCAGACACATTAAACGAACAATACATTAATCAAACATTTATGCATGTTGTCAAAAGAGAGAAAACCGGGCCCAAGCCGCCGAGGAGGTTTTAACCAAAGTGAATTTGGGAGCCGCCGAAGAGCCAAAAGAGACGCAAATCGGAAGTTTCTTCACCGGCACGAGCAAGACGCATTGACCGCACTGCTCCCGAAAGAGTTTGTGGACGTGTTCGCTTGGTCCTACCGAGACATGCCCGGATTAGATCCTAACATTGTGGAACATCGGATTCCCTTAAATCCCGAGGCTAAGCCCATCAAGCAAAAGCTACGCCGAATCAAGCCGGAATGGTCTTTACAAGTCGAAAGAGGAGATCGAAAAAAATGCTCCGTCGGCTTCATCGTGGTGATCGAGTACCCCACATGGCTCTCCAATATCGTCACGGTCCACCAAGGCCAATGGAAAAGTACGCTGTTGCGTGGACTTCCGAGATCTCAACAAAGCAAGTCCCAAGGACGATTTTCCACTACCCAACATCGACATGTTGGTAGACACTACGACCAATTTCGAAGTCAAGTCCTTCGTGGACGGTTTTCACGGCGCACAATCAAATCAAGATGGCCGAAGAAGACCAAGAAAAAGACAAATTTTCACAACCCCTGGGAACCTCTTGCTACACGGCAATGCCGTTCGGACTAAAGAACGCGGGGCTACCTAACAACGGGCAAAGAACCGCCTCTCTTCCACGATATGATCCACAAAGAGATCGAAGTGTACGTCGATGACATGATCGTTCACTCAAAGGGATCGGTACGGACAACACCTCGCGCACTGAGAAAATTCTTCAATCGCCTCCGAAAACACTCAATGAGGCTTAACCCCGCCAAATGCACATTTGGGGTTAGCCGAGGCAAGGTTTTGGGATACATAGTCACCGAGAGAGGCATCGAGGTGGATCCTCAAAAGATCAAAGCTATCATCGAAATGAGACCACCGCAAACTCGAGACGAGAGGTGAAAAGCTTCATGGGCCGCACACGGCAATATATCGGCCGCCACAACCAATTAACCTCTATATGCGAGCCAATCTTCAAACCGATGAAGAAGAAACGCCCAGACATCGAGATGGAACTCGAGAATGCCAAGATGCCTTTGAAAAAATAAAAGCATACCTTGTGAGTCCTCCGATTCTCTCGTCCTCCCCACGAGGAAAAGCCACTTTGTTGCTATACCTAAGCGTGGCCAGGCACCGCAGTTGGAGCCATGCTCTGTCAAGAAAAGAAGGAGTCACGGGTCGAAAACGCCATCTACTTCCGTCGGTCGAAAGTTTCAAGGCGACGAACTCAATTACTCGGCCCTCGAGAAAACCCTGCGCACTACTGTATGGGTTGTCGGGAAACTACGGCACTACATGCGGTCGCACACGGTACTTGGTTTCCAAAATGGACCCGGTCAGTACCTCTTCGACAAACCATCTCTCGTCAATGAGGCTCGCCAAATGGTCCTTCTTCCTAGCGGAATTTGACATCAAGTCACGTAAACCAAAAGTCAATCAAGGGACGGGCCATGGCCGAACAACTGGCTGATTTCCCAACCGACGAGGCTCGAGGCCCCGAACCACAATTTCAGACGAGGGAATCTTCGCAATCGAAGGCGAAAATCGATGGCAACCGTTCTTCGACTGAGCAGCCAACAAAAAGGGAAACGCATCGGTATGCTCTTGGTAGATCCTAAGGACGAGCACACCCCAATTGCTATAAAGCTCAATTTCGAGGTAACCAACAACGCCGCCGAATATGAAGCTGCTGCCGGGACTACAAGCCGCACTCGAGAGGAATGTCCAAACTTCGAAGTTTATGGGGACTCAAACTTGATCATCAACCAAGTCTCCAACAAGTGGAAAACCATAGACCAGGCTTGCAAAAATACCATGCACTCGCATGGAGGACCTCATCACACAATTCGAAGAGGTCACCTTCCACTACTTGCCAAGAGACCGAAACGAGGCTTTTGCGGGACGCCTTAGCCACCTTGGCTTCCCTTGTGGAAATCCACCGAAGGAAAAGCAATCAAACCTCTTGAGGTCGGGCGAAAGGAAATTCACTCGCCTACTTTTGTTGTGAGATTGAACCGAGAACCCCAAGCCCGTCAAATGAGCCGTACAGGTATAACCAGATCTTCCAATACCTCAAGAACGGGGAAGCCACCTTCATGAACAAGGGAGACCCACACACAGGAGGGGTCAAAACCAAGAGCGTCATGGCCCTAAAACGCCTCGCCTCTCACTTCGTCATCCTCGGGAACATGCTATACAAGAAACGCTACTACGGGCCACTCCTACTGCCGCATCGGCCAAGAAGAAGCAAACAAGTTCATGAACGAAGTCCACAATGGGGCTTGCGGTCCCCACATGAACGCTAGAGCCACGATGCAAATCATTCTCGGGATGGGCTACTCTTGGATCTCCATGGAGGCGGATTGCATCTACTTTGTCCGAAGGCTGCGACAAGTGCAGCGGTTCTCCAACCTCAATCATCTGCCGCCCCACGATCTCTACCTCATGACTACACCTTGGCCATTTGCCACTTGGGAATTGACGTCATCGGGAAAATCGCTCCGCCGGCAAAGAACGGTCACGAGTTCATCTTAGTAGCCATCGACTACTTCACCAAATGGGTCGAAGCCAAGTCCTACAAGGTACTCACCTCCAAGAAGGTCGCGCATTTCCTCAAAGAAAACATCATCTGCCGATACGGCATCCCAAATGAGGTCATATCAGACAATGGCTCACACTTCGAAGGGGAATTCGGCACATTGCCGGCTGAATTCAAGATCACACGCCACAAATTTTCTCCCTACCGGCCACAAACAAACGGCGCCGTGGAAGCAAAGAAACAAAACCCCTCGAACGGATCATCCGAAAAATGACCACCCGAGGACGAGATTGGCCCGAGAAGCTGCACCTTGCACTTTGGGGCTACCGCATCATCGCCGAAATGCCCACGGGAGAAACCCCATTTGCCCTGACATACGGGATGGAAGCAGTCCTTCCCATCGAGCTAGAAATTCCCTCACTCCGAGTGCTGCTGGAAAATGACATCAACGAAGTTGAATGGCTCCGAAGCCGACACGACGAATTGGCTCTGCTAGACGAGCGACGACTAAAGGCCATGGAACACGTCCGAGCCTATCAAAGCAGGATGGCTAGAGCTTTCGACAAGAAAGTCAAATCCCGAGACATCAGGGAAGGTGACCTTGTACTCAAAGAAAAGCCTCCCACTCGAACCAACCCACTGGGAAAATGGGAACCCACATGGATCGGCCCTTTCGTGGTTCAAAAGATCTTCTCCGGAGGCGCCATGAAGGCGACGAGACCTAGACGGCAATCCCTTCATGAATCCGGTCAACTAAGCAAACTTCGCAGATACTTCGCCTAAAGAAGAACAACTGTGCATCTCTTGGCACTCCATGTAGTGTCGAACTACGCAGACCTGAGCCCTCTAGTCCGGGGGAACGTAGGCAACCTTAATTGGTCCGGTCTAAAAATACACAAAAAAAGTCAAAAGTTTGAATGTCAATCAAGACCTCCATCAAGCTACGCACTTTTCAAGAACACGCCCAGCCCAGTCACCTTGACCAAGTCGAAACGACGGCGGCAACATCAAAGGACATCAGGATCACTCGGCATCAAACGGCCCGGCTCATGCCACGCTTCCAAGCCGGGGGCTTGTCTTCGCCCTCACGCGCTTCAAAAAAAAAAAAAACAAAGAGAGCTCGACGAGGGCTCACAAAAAAAATAAAAAAAAAAAAGAAAGAGCTCGAGCAAGGGCTCACAAAAAAAAAAAACAATAAATAAAAAAAAAGAAGCTCAAGCAGAAGCTGCAAAAAGAGGTCAAGAGCCCGACGCCAACAAGAGGCAAGGAAGCTGCGAAAAAGACCTTCAAAACGACTTGTCAAGGGATCATTCAACCTCTCAGCCAAGCCTGAAAGCCTCGTGAGGGGATTGCCGTCATGGACGAGCCGCTTCGGTCCACAAATGCAACGAGAAAAGCCCCGGACGGACGCCGACAAAGTGCACAACGAAGCAAAAAGGCAAACAAGAGATCTTGCGTCTCGACAAAGCTTTAAAGTAAATCAAAAATCACTAACGGTTACAACATTTCTTGATGAGTTCAAGCACGGTCTACTCTCGAGTTCACAACATGCTAAAAGACGGCTTAATACATTTAACAAATAATGTGTTTGCAATGCAATGAATGGATACCTAGGGAGGTCATTCCGCGCCATCTGCGCTTGTCCCCTCGCCATTCTTTCCTTTCTTCCCTCGTCCCCGGCGAGTCTTCTTTCGCTCCACGTGAACCTGACTCTGCGTCTCTCGGTCAGAGATCTGGGGTCCTCCCCTAGAGTCAAACAATCCGGTAGCTCTCGGGGCTTCATTCGCCGTGCTTCGGCTCGGATCTCCTCCCTGCTTGAGTGCCGCAAGAGGACCTCTCCCTGTCCCGGTCGGTCAACCCTAGTCTCGTAGTCAAACAAAGTGTCTCCCGTCACATCGAAAGGGTCGGACCCGAGCTTCGGCACTCCTGAGCAATAGGCTGCTACGGCAAGCGGGTCCCAATCGCTACACGCCCGCTCTCCCAGAGACCACTTGGAATTTGCTGCACTTGGCTGCTCATACCGAGCCGGAGTGCGGAGTCGTCAATCTGACGCTCCCAGAAGCGTCTAAGGAGTACCGCGGGGAGGAAGCGGAATACTTCCATACCCTCCCGAGAAGATACTGAAGGCACTGAAAGGCTGCCATACAAAGAGGAACTACCTCCGCGGTAGCAAGGTCATCCCGGCCCAACAAAGGCTCTGCTTCAGTCCCAAGCTGGCAGGGAAACAAGCGACGGAATATAGAAGGAGGACCATGAGCAAACCTGGAACTCGACAATGTAGGACCCTTCTGCCAAGATCCTCCTAGTCTCAATCCGCCGGTCACCGGAACCCACCGGCGGATCTAATGCGTACCAAGCTGTGCCCATCCATCTCTCCCGAGGCGGGCCCGATCCATATCCCAATACAAGAGTCGGCGAGCAAATGACCACGGACTAAACGACATCGGAGCCTCGGGCATGGCACTGAAGTCTCTCTCGCAGCCACAAGGTGAGCAAAGCGGGGCTTCCTCCTCTCATAAAACGATCCCCGGTCGCCGGACGGTCGATACCATGAAGAGTCTCCCCCAGCACCAACGGGGCGATATCCTCTCCAGCTCTGCAGTGCCCAACCACATCTAGCAAAGCGCCATCGCAAATGCCAAGGGAGATGACCATGAAGAGCGTCGCTATCGTGCACAAGGCCAAAGCCATCCCTGGTGAACATACACTACCCACAAACGCACTCTCAGCTCACGTGGCATGCACAAAATAAAAAATAATAATAGCAATCATTTCTAGGACAAATCCCGGGAATCACAAAAATGACATTACATCTTAAAATAAAATACCTTTGTTGTTAGTGCAAATATGAGTGTTTTATTACGAGAATATCAAATGTCTCGTTGCTAAACAAAAAAAAAAAAAGAGAAGATATGGAAAGAGGGAAAGCAAATGGACCCTAATCCGACTCTTCAGCATCATCATCATCCTCGCCGAGGTCCTCCAGAGAAAAGTCGGGCATCCTAGTGAACTCACCCGTCACATCCTCATCATCAGAGTATCGAGCACCCGCCGGAGGCTGCCACTCAAAGAGATCCGAAGGATCAAATCCGACGAAAGGATCGAAGAAGGAAGGCTCTGAGGATCCCTCACCCTGTGCGCCATGCGGAGGCATGAACTGATAAAAGGGCTGCTCCCTCGAAGGCCCTGCAGCTCCCGAAGACGTCCCGGCATCCATGCTATGCCGCCCCCGTGAAGGTCCCTCCTGCTGCGGCTCCGGCTCGGCTCTCGGTGGAGGAGCATCAATAGAATGCCTCGAAGGCATCGGCTCATACGCTGGCACACGACGCGAAGACCGGCAGGACATCTTCGACGCCATCTTCTTAGCGAAGGAACGCATCGCCACGTAACGGCGGGTCAGCGTATCAAAGGCTCTCCCCGGGACCTGCACAAACAAAAAAAAAAAGCCAAAGAAACGCTCATCAATGCAGTATACTCGACAACAAAAAGAGAAAAATGCAGAAAAGATGCCAAAATGGAAAAGAGTCAGCACACTCACCGATCTATCGGGATCCACCAGGTACGCAGCAGGAGCCTGCTCAGGAACGGGTACAGACACCCTCCTCCTCGATCCGTCCCCACGGACATACGTGAAATCCGGCCCCGGCATCGGAACCTCTGGGGGAACATCAGGACCAGCCTCCCTCTCCCTCGCAACTACCTGGGGCGTCCTCAACTTCCTCCTCACGAAGGCCCCATACTCCTCATCATACAGAATGAACTCCTCGGCACCCACGCCGTCAAGATACCTCTCAAAATCTAACACGTCCATATCCCGGGAGTCAAGCATCCCAAAAGGAGGGTCCCTCGGAACTACGGGAAGCACACCTGGGCCATGCTGCCAAAAGACTCGCTCCCCCAGATACATGGCGTCACAAGTCAGGCCCCGCAGCATCTTCCGCTGCGCTGTCACCTCAGGAGCCCCCTCGAACTCATCACCCTCATACCGAGTCCACGGGAACAAGACAAACCCCTCATGGCTATCTCTCGGACGCTCCGCACATCCCCATGGCGATGGTGAGCTTCCCCCTTTGGTCCTCCTCTTCCTCGCCGTACGAGCCCGGCCCTAGCATAGCGGGATACGCGGCAACGGCCCAGGGATCTCTATCCCACGGAAGCCTTGGAAAACCTCATAAAACCACACACAGTGACAAAAACGAGAAAAGGGCTCGGTGCAAAAGAAAATGGAGAAACGACAAGTTGCTAAATCAAAAAACGACAATAAACTTCATTACCTCCGAGCAAAGTCAAAGCGGACGCCAAGAGCGCCGCCCAGGCTAAACCGGTCCAAAGAGAAGTAGAGCTGAAACGGCTGCTGCCTCGCCCCAAGCGATGTCACGGACCCTCCTCGATCAATCAAGCTCTCCAAGCCAGGAGCGAAAGGAGGCATAGCCGCATGATTCGAGAACAAAGCCTCGGAGAGTGCGTACCACCCGAAGGAGCGCGCCAAGCTCCATTGTCACACAGCCGGTACCCCGGATGCATAGGCCCCGATCTTGGCCGTGATCCTCGGCTCCACATCGCTATCAACATGCCTGTGCCCCTGCGAGGACGAGGCTCAAAGCCCAAGCTGGCTCGGTCGGCCACATCATCGAGATCATGTCCCTCCAGCCTGCGAGCCCTCCTTTGAAGGAAAGCCGTGTCGCGAAAATCGGTGGGCGTCACCGTCACCTCGCCCCCGGCTCGGATGGAAGGTGTGGGTGGTATCCCACCGGTACTCGAAAGACCCGGGAAGACGCTCTTGTTCTTCCTCGTATCGAAACCCCGGCCGGGTTCTCCTTGAACACACCGGGCGGAAGCATAAACCGGCCTCGGGGACTCGGCCTACCGTCACGGAGATATCGAAGCATCGGCCATGCTCAACAACCGCCTCGGCGATTCCGGGTCTTCATCTTCTTGGCCTTCCCGGCCGTAAGCCCCGCATCCTGCGAGGGTAAACACAGCAAAGGTACGTCAATCACGGTACTTAATATAAAGGCACATATAACCCGTCACAAAACACGGCACATATTGCACATAATTTTCACATACATAAAATTTTTCCATGTAACCCGTCACCGGCACACAATGTCACATAAACACGGCACATATTGCACATAATTTTCACATATATCATACGTAATTTTCCCATGCACCCAAAAACACGGACACACTATATAGCACATTTTTAAAGAAAAATCCGTCCCACACGGCACACACTTTCACATATAACCCGTCACAAAAACACGGCACATATTGCACATATTTTCCCCACAAAGTCCGTCACCCAAAACAAACACGGCACGACACATATGCATAGCACATTTTTAAAAAAACAAAAATCCGTCCCTACACGGCACACACTTTCACATATAACCCGTCACAAAATACGGCACATGTCACAATTTTCACAAAAATTTGTCACTACACGACAAATTTTTCTCACAATGTACATACATAAATAGCATTACGGTACAAAACACCAAAGCATGCAATTCACTAGATAGGCACTTTATTTTCACAAATAAGAGCTAATCTACACATTTACGCACAAAATACATATACCCACAATTTTTACATGTCCATTTTCAACAATTCATCAGAATTTCACAAAAAAGGCATGAAAAATCACAAAAAAAATTCGAAAATGCGAAAAACTAAAACCTATTTCTAGCATTTCAAAAATCTCGACAGAAATCAAAACGGAACGGATTTCTTACCTCCCCGACGTTCCTAGAACGACGATTGTGCACCTCCGGATTCGGATACAAGACATCCGGGTTCTTCGAAGATGGAACAAACGAGGTCCAATTCCTTTGAAGCTCCATCCGCTGCTCAACCACTTCCTGACTGCGTTGACGATGACTCCTTCGAGATCCTTCAGCCATGGCAAGCAATTCAAGCAAAAAAAATTGTTGATTTTGGTTAACAATGGAGTTTTCTCTCCTTTCTCTCTCGCCTGGTTCACGCACTGGAAATGGGAAATGAAGGGGTTACCTCGGAATTTAAACCCGGTCAAAACACAGGAAGCTGTAAAAAACATGGTCCGTACGGACCTCTTTGCATCCTAGGTTGGTCCGTACGGACCTCTTTGCAAGGGGTGGCCAAATTACTTTCCTGCCCTTATAATCTTTGCCCCTGGCTGTCCTAAGGCCTTTTTCAGCAAATCCAAGTGCAGAATGGTCCCTAACCCGGCATTTCAATCCCCGGCCGTCAGTGTAAGACCGGTCCTCGCCCACTCCAACGGCAATTCAACCACCGGCCGTCAACGTAAGACCGGTCCTCGCCACTTCAGCGGCAATTCAATCCACAGGCCGTCGGCGTAAGGCCGGTCCCTCGCCACTTCAACGGCAATTCAATCCCCGGCCGTCAGCGTAAGACCGGTCCTCGCCCACTTCAACGGCAATTCAATCCCCGGCCGTCAACGTAAGACCGGTCCTCGCCCACTTCAACGGCAATTCAATCCCCGGCCGTCAGTGTAAGACCGGTCCTCGCCCACTCAACGGCGATTCAAGAAGGAGCCAACACCTCCCAGCACGAATATCAAGGCACAAGGCGCCTCCAAACGCTCAACGGCAATTCAACCACCGCCCGCTCAACGGCAATTCAAGAAGGAGCCAACACCCCCCAGCACGAATATCAAGGCACAAGACGCCTCCAAACGCTCAACGACAACTCGGCCATTTGGCCCTCAAGAGGTCAGAAATCATCTTCTCGGCGAGAAAGGGCCCCTACGAGGTCATGCATCCCGGCAATTCAAGCACCGGCCGTCAACGTAAGCCGGACCTCGCCAGCTTCAACGGCAACGCAAGCACCAAGGCCATCAAAGTAAGCCAGAGCTTCTCCCCAACAAGTCGAAGGGAAGTCATACAAGGCTGCATATCCCGGCCCAGCGACCATCATCCTTGCCCGCTCAACGGCAAAACAAGCACAAGAAGGAGCCGACACCTCAGAGCACGAGTCCCAAGGCACGAAGCGCCTCCAAATGCCAAATGGTGAAGCAATCACCGGCCGTTATCCTTGCCCACTTCAACGCGGCAACGCAAGCACGGCGGTCATCGTAAGTCCGACCTTCTACTCGACATGCAAAAACACAAAGGCATCTACGCCTCTCGAAGCACAAGGCGCCCACACCTCCACAAATGCGGCTAGAAGACGATTCAAAGTCCTCGCGCATTACATCAAGCTGCGGCTAGAAGACGATTCAAAGTCCTCGCGCATTACATCAAGCTGCGGCTAGAAGACGATTCAAAGTCCTCGCGTCGCGCATAACATCAAGCTGCGGCTAGAAGACGATTCAAAGTCCTCGCGCCATCAGCGCCGCCGACGATTCAAAGTCCTCGGCCGCCGCGCCGGAAGACGATTGAGAAGTCCTCCCGGCGTGGCACCAGCCGCAATCGGAAGACGATTCAAGTCCTCTACCCGGCCGGAAGGCTTTAAACGGCTCGGTCCGAAGACCGTATAAACCTCCCAAATCACTATCTCGGCCCGGAAGGCCTTAAACCACCCGATTAGGAAAATCGTAAAATTTCCATCCCGGGACACCACCACGTCCTCACAATTGACCTCGGCGGTCACACGACACTTCAGGGCACCACCACGCCCGCACTCACAGATTCACGACCTCTGAACTACGACCAGGCTTGATTCCTGCCAGGGATATGTAGGAATCCTATCACAAGGTCCAGCCATCGACCTATGCGATCACCCAGGACACCACCACGTCCTTACCACTGACCTCGGCGGTCACACGACACTTCAGGGTACCACCGCGCCGCACTCACAAATTCACGACCTCGAACTACGACCGAGGCTTGATTCCCGCCGGGGATACGTAGGAATCCTATCACGGGGTCCGGCCATCGACCTATGCGATCACCCAGGACACCACCACGTCCTTACCAGCGACCTCGCGGTCACACAACACTTCGGGGCACCACCGCGCCCGCACTCACAAATTCACGACCTGCGAACTACGACCGAGGCTTGATTCCGCGAGGGATACGTAGGAATCCTATCACGGGGTCCAGCCATCGACCTATGCGGTCACCCGAGGACACCACCACGTCCACCACCGACCTCGGCGGTCACACGACACTTCAGGGCACCACCGCGCCCGCATTCACAAAACACTCACCCCACACCCGAACTACGACCAGGCTTGATTCCCGCCGGGGATACGTAGGAATCCTATCACGGGGTCCGGCCCTGCGGCCTATGCGGTCACACAATAGGACACCGCGCGTCCTCGCGCGACCTCCCGGTCACTTTATCTCCCGGCACGCGATCAGTTAGGACCCTTATCTTATCGGCGACCCCACTTCTTTCATAAGTGACGTCGTCGAGGGCTTACTGTAAGTACCCCAATCTGGATCACACCCTTTCAAACACACGGGAAGCACCGCGAGACTCATCAACGCAGTCTCGAGACCCCTCTCACTCAAAACCCTCTCTAAACCCCCAACCAAACCAAGGGAGGAGCCTTTGCAGGATAAAAAGGGATAAAAGGACCTTTCGGGAATTTTCGGGGAAATTGGGAAAGCAATATTGAGTCCGTACGGACCTCTTTGTTGTCATAATTCTTGAATCTCCTTAAAGTCCACAATATTCCCTCAAATCCAGGGAGAAATGATTATTCCCCTGCATGAGTTGGTCCGTACGGACCTCTTTGCATCTTGAGATGGTCCGTACGGACCTTATTGCTCGGGGACACCATAATTGCAAATATTCCTCCATCATCACGAGATTCCCTCAAATCGAGGAAAACCAAAATACTTGGATTACCAAGGAGGTCCGTACGGACCTCTTTGCACCTAATCTGGCACTATAAATAGAGGGCTCCCCCTCCTCATTTTCACACATCTCCCACTTCTCTCTTCCTCCCTAGGCCTTCTGGCTTCCCCTCTAAGCCCTTTCGAAGCATTCTCGGCCCCTTTCGGATCCTTCCGAGGCCTTCCGAGCCCCCTCGTGGTGCTCAGAAGCCTCCCAGAGTGCTCCCGAGACGCTCCCGCGCTGCCGAGGCACTCTCGAGGTACTCTGAGGCCCCTCGTGGTACTCAGGAGGCCTTGCCTGGTCTTTCCACGGTGTCCGGCTCTTTCCGAGTCAAACCGACGATCCCAAACCACGCCGAAACTCTGCCCAGGTGACTCCCGCCACCACAACGCACGCCTTAGAACCTCTGCCCAGTGATCCCGACGATCCCCGCGCACGCCGAACCTGCGCCGAGCGCAGCCTACAACCTCAACTCACGCCGAAACTACGTCCGCGGACAACGGCATCTCCCGAAGCAATCCCGATCCATACAGGAACGCTACTCGACCTCGAAACACTATTCCCCATCGGAAGACGGACACGAACCAACATTGGTAAGGCTTCCTTCCTACACTATTTTTAATACATTTCCATACATAGCATACAATGTAGACATCCGATACTGACATGCATTTTTAAAAGCACACACACACACACCTGACATTTAAAGGATATTAGGGGTATCAGAAAGACTCGTTTTACGAGGCTACTCGGAGTGAGCTCTAATATTCTAATATTCTCTTCCTAGGGAGTCATCGACCTCCGAACTCAAAATCTCATCACACAAAAACAGTTTAAAATTATCTTTAAACGATGCCCTTTTTTCAATGTTTTGGGCTTAATAAAAACGGCGTGGCGACTCTACAAATGCGAAAACAAAACGGCGAGACACCGCTCCAACGCGAAAGATTGCCAGATGCCGGGGCTGCGAAGCCTTCTCGGATCCGGGCTATTTCAACTGCGACGCCATGTATCTGGGGGAGAGGGTGACTCGTCGGCGTAAAGTAGGTCCCTTCCTTTGGTGCTTAGGTGGATCCTCCTCTCTATACATGCGGCATCCCAGGGAGATGCCGATGGATGAGCGGAGGGATACCTTCGGGGTGTGTACTTCACCAGAGTACATCATAGCGGGGGCCGCTTATGATGTTTTCTTGAGGATGAGGGTGAGGAGCCCGCGGAGTGCGGCATAGGGAGGGCGAGGTCCACTGGAGGTCCTCGACATTTTCTGTCCCGCGAGCTAGAGCTAGCGTACGAGGCTGGGCGGAGTTCGTGCGGGCGACTTGTGATCCCGCTCCCGGCGGAGCCGAGACCACGATACGGGGCGGACCCCGATGCTTCGGTGAGCATCTTTTACGATTTTACGCATTTGATAGTAGCATTACGCACATGATGCATCTGTACTTTACGTTCGCTTTACGATGATTTTCTGGTTCGCAGTATGCGGCCGTACGTACAATGAGGCCGTGAGGCTGGTGGACGGGTGGTCCGCCTACGCCCGGGAGGCTCGTGGAGTTCATGCGGTGCGGTTCCGGAGGAGCGTGGACGTCCGCGATCGGGGGCCGTCTAGGCCGAGGGTTCGCCTGCTCCCGCGGTGGTGGGGAGGACTTCACACGGGGTTTGGCCGGTTCGCGGGCGGAACGGCTGGATTTGGAGCTCCTTCTTCGTGCACTCGGGCGCGAGAGGGGAGTCCTCGAGTTCGCGTACTCAGGAGGCCCTTTGCCTATTCCCAGAGTGGAGGAGTTCGGCGAGTTCTGTTTGCGACGGATCCGGCGGCGGCGGAGCGGTACGTCGAGTGTACGGATGACGAAGCGGGACTCAGAGTAGTCCCCTTTTCTTGCTTTCTTTCTTTACTATTTTGTTTAGACAAAATGCATGTATTTAATCGGGAACAAATTTTGATTTGAAATGTATTTGCAAAAAGGCGCCCAGGTGGGGGCGGGAACATACTTCGCATATTTATTACGTGATCACCTTTAGTTATTTTCGGCAAATAAGCAAATAGGTTAATCAAAAATAAATAAAAAGGAGAAATGCATTAAAAATTGAACGGGTCAAAAATTAAGCATGTATGCACTAATTTTTAATTATTTGCTGCTTGTTGCACGAGCAGGGCGGAAGGGATATTGACATTGGTTAAATGAAATCGGGCGAGCACGCGAGATTTCATAAGAGTGAACGAGGGCATGGTTTGGAAATGTTTCCAACTTTTAAGGCGGTAGGCTGCAGAGTTGACCAAGTCAAGCTGCGGAGGGAATCCAGTAGGACTTGAAATGAATTTCAGATTCTTTAAATTGCGGTTTCGGCTTTGCAATTTGTAAGAACTGCGCATTGCTTTTGCTCATTACAGTGAGTTCTTTTCCATTTCTTAAGGTTTTCTTCACCTTCGACATGGCTCCTTTTCCCAAGTTATCGTCTCGGATGCAAGAGCGATATTTGGACAACTTTCGGTCGTGGAGTACGGAACCACACGAGGCGAGAACAAAAGGTTTTCGAAGGCATTACGGGATTAAATCTGTTTGGGCTTTGAAGGAGCTCATGCCCAGTTGGGATCTTTTGAGAGCCGCGTCTCGGTTGCAGGACGTAAGGAGGAATGTGTACGGCTTTTCGTACTGTGAAGTCACTCCTACGTTTGAAGATTTCCGGGCCATTGCAGGAGGACACGAGGCAGGCAGCTAGTTCTTCCGTATCTTGGTGGCATGGCCATCGTTGAGAAGCTAGTGTCTTTGTTGGGTATCTCATTTGGAGAAGCATACGGGATGCGTACTGAGGATCTGCGATTATGTTGACATTTCGGGGTTTGCCCGAAAGATTTGCGGAGGCGAGGAGCGTCTTTGCGTGGGGCAGCGTTTGCTCTGTGTGTGATTGCTACTCTGTTCACATTCACGTCTGCAGGTGTGTGCCATCACGGTGTCTTTGGACTGGTGAGCGATGCGGAGTGGAGGAGACATCGTGCCATTGGTCTTGGGCGAGACGTTCACAGGCATAGGCCGGATGGCGGCCGTAGCCGATACATGTGGGGAGGGAGTCGCTATGCGACCGTGTGGTTGAGGGAGAGGCTGCGAGATGATGCACGAGGTGCCAATGTCTGTGGCGCTTGGTCTTTCTCGCGACGTCCTCTGGTGATAGGGGTAATCGAGTGGCTGGAGCTCTGGATGGCAGGACTTGGCACGCATCACTTGCGATGGTGGGTTCCCCATTGGAGATTCTGAGACTTGTAGGACCGCTCGGGAGGGTGCATTGATCGTCGAGTGCGGGGCTGTCTCGAGGCGTCATTCTATATTCCATCATTGGTTACGCGGCGTGCGGAGTGGAGCGAGATGCCAGCTGGCGATCGGAGTTATCTTTGCTACCTTTGAGGTGGGATCTCTGCGGATGGAGGATCCTTCGACGGCCGTTTGGTCACCCGGTGGTGGCAATACACGTCCTTTCTGCCGGGGTTCTCTTTCGCGGAGAGAGGGCCATTGCATCGGCTTGATATACGGGCCAGTACGAAGAGTGTATGGGGGAGACACGAGATGGCTATCTTGTGGAGACGGAGTGAGTGTTGAGTGCTTGATCACACAGACGGCTCGACATTGAGGAGGACGAGGCGAGGAGCTAACCACGGGAATCGTCTTGGCGATGCCATGGCGATTATGTGGCAAGTGCTTGTCGGGAGGCCAATCAAGCCTTTGCGATGATGGCTCGAAGCGAGGCGGCTCGAGACGAGCTAGAGAAAGGGCTGTATTGACGGCCACGGGATTGACGGAGGCGTCGGGAAGAGTCCACGAGCCGGGTAGAAGGCCTACGGAATATTTCTGCGAAGGTGAAGAACACTCGCGGGGAAAAGGGAAAGGGAAGAAGGATGAAGGACCTAGTACGGGAAACTAGGTTGACCTTCTTTGTCAGTATCCATCCATTGTCATTGCGAGACACATTAATTGATTAATGTTTTATTGTAGTTTTGCTAGCGTGTAGCGAGTCAAGAGTTGGCCAGGTGCTTGAACTCATCAAAGAATGTTTTAACCGTTATGAATTTGTAGGTTAAATGAAAAGAGTTTTCGAAACACAAGCAATTGATGCTTATTGTATTTTTTGTTTTTAGGCCGAACCAAAGATGGGCGCCTACGTTCCCCTTTTACAATTGGACTAAGGGGCTCGAGGTCACCGTAGTTCGACACTTTAGGTGAATTTGAGAAAACAAAGACAAAGAAGTGCGACCATTTGTTTTTTACTGGATCATTAGCGGGAATGTATCCGGTTGGGTATTACTTTTTTTAGCACTTTAATTTGCGAGGGGACGGTGTATGGGGAAGGTGAGTTGACTCGTGCTCTTCCTCAGAAAACGAAGTATCTGCGGAGCTTGCTTCCGTTCACGGGGTTAACGAAAGGGTTTCCGTCCAAATCTGCTGGCTTCATGGCTCCTCCGGAGAAGATTCTTTGTACCACGAACGGTCCTATCCGAGGTAGGCTCCCACTTTCCAGGGGATTGAGTGCGTAGGAGGCTTTTCCTTTAGCACCAAGTCGCCTTCTACGATGTCTCGGATCTTGACTTTCTTGTCGAATGCTCGTGCCATTACGCTCTGGTAGGCTCGAGTGTGTTCCATGGCTTTCAATCTGCGCTCGTCGAGTAGAGCAAGTTCGTCGTGACGGCTCTTGTAGCCATTCGACTTCATTGACCCCGTTTTCCAAGAGGACTCGGAGGGATGGAATTTCCAATTCCACGGGTAACATTGCTTCCATTCCGTAGGTAAGTGCGAACGGAGTCTCCCCTGTGGCGGTTCGGCGATGTTCGGTATCCCGAGAGGAGCTAGATGTAGCTTTTCGGGCCGATCCGACCTGCAGTGGTCATCTTTACGATTATCATGGCGAGAGTCTTGTTGGGTGCCTCTCTTGCACCATTGGTTTGTGGTGCACGTAAGGAGAAGACTTGTGACGTGTGACTACGGGTCGGTCGGTAGTTGGTCACAATTTCCTTCGAAAGTGAGTCCCATTGTCGGAGATGATCTCATTGGGCACTCCGTATCGGCACATGATGTTCTCTCGGATGAACTCGGCCACCTTCCTAGAATTCGGTACCTTGTACGATCGGCTTCTACCCATTTGGTGAAGTAGTCGGCTGCGACTAAAATGAACTCGTGACCATTGCTCCTGGAGGAGTGATCTTGCCGATGACGTCGATTCCCCATGTGGCGAAAGGCCGTAGGCGTAGTCATGCGGTAGAGTTCGTGAGGAGGGATGTGATTGAGGTTGGAAAACCGTTGACATTTATCGCGGCTTCGGACGAAGCTTGGATGCGGTCTGTTTCCATTGATATCCAATAGTATCCCATACGGAGAATGATGCATGTCAATGCTCGGGCGTTCGTGTGCGGACCGCGAGGTTCCGTTGTGAACTTACGTTCGTGCTCGCTGGCTTTTTCTTTGTTTACACAGAAGGAGTGGCCCTTGGTGGCGCTTCTTGTACAACATACCCCCAGAATGACGAAATGGGATGCCGGGCGTTTTAATGCCATCATGTTTTTGGCTTTGATCCCTTCTTTGTATTTTCCATCTTCATTTGTGAAGGAAGCTTCTCCGCTTTGGAGATGCGGTAAATTTGATTGTACCGGGGTTCGTCGATCGTTTCTTTTTCTTTTCGATCTCACGGCAATAGGCGGGTGTTTCCCGTGCCTATTACGAGGGTTTCTTGCTTTCCCTTCGGGAATTTCGACAAGAGGCGAGGTTGCCGGGGCGTCTGCGAAGCGGTTCTGTCTCTTGGCAAATAGTGAAAAGAGATGTCCTTGGGCGAGCAATGAGCTCCTCCGTATGCAGCGTGGTACTTCGAAGGCCGAGAATCTACCGTCTTCCATTTGTTGGATACTTGATTGATGATCAATGCTTTGAGTCTCCATATACATCCCGGCTCTAAGATGTTGCGCTCGAGGCGGCTTCCAAACTTCTGCTGCACGAGCTTCGTGATACCTTTGCATTGTTGGTTGCTTCAAAATTCGGACTTGATGGCTATGGGAGTATGCTCGTCCTTGGGATCGACAAGGAGCATTCAATGCCATTCCCCTTCTTGTTGGCTGCCCCATCGAAGAAGAGTTGCCGGCGGTTTGCGGCTGTCAAGTGAAAAGATTCCGTCGTCCAGGAAATTGCGGATCGGGACCCTTGGGTTCCATTGCTCGGGAAGTCGGCAAGGCGATGCGCCATTACTACGCCCTTTGTTGATTTTCGACCATGTACTTGATGTCGAACTTCGGCCCGGGAAGAATGACCGCTTGGCTAGCCGCATTGAGGGGATGGCTTGTCAAAGAGATATCGGACGGGGTCCACTTTGGAGACCGGGAGCAGATGCGTTGCATGTAGTGTTTCGGTTTCCCGACTACCCATACCAAGGCGGTACGGGTTTTCTCACGATCTTTGAGTAGGCGAGTTCACTTCCTTGAAGCTTTCGGCTTACAGTAGATTGCATGCTCAACCTTGGAATCTTTACGTTCTTGTGCCGGCATTGCTCCGATAGACGTGTACATTGCTTTGTCGGATACGGGAGTAGTGGCTTGTCTTCGTGTGGCGGAGCACGGGGTGGGATTAACCAAGTAGGTCTTGATTTTCTCGAAAGGCGTTTGGCACTCGGAGTCCCATTTGATGTCGGCATTCTTTTTCATCGAGTTTGAACATGGGCTCGCGAGAGAGATGTCAAGCGGTTGATGAAGCGGCCCGATGTGCTTGAAGTCTTCCCATAGAAGCTTTTCACTTACGTCGGGGTTTGAGGCGGCTTCATGTCGATGATGGCCTTGATTTTCTGGGATCGGCTTCGATACCCCTTTACTGTAACCATGTACCCAGTACCTTGCCGCGTTTGGCGCCGAAGGTGCACTGCCGGGTTGACCTCATGGAGTGTTTTACGAGTCTGTTGAAGAACTTCCTCGAGATCTGTCATGTGCTTTGCATGTCGATCCCTTGGAGTGGATGATCATGTCGTCGACATATACTTCGATTTCTTTGTGAATCATGTCA
This sequence comes from Adenophora triphylla var. japonica, assembly GCA_022495995.1. Taxonomy (NCBI): domain Eukaryota; kingdom Viridiplantae; phylum Streptophyta; class Magnoliopsida; order Asterales; family Campanulaceae; genus Adenophora; species Adenophora triphylla. The sequence goes on from JAFEMH010002994.1 coordinate 284,419, forward strand.
TGGAAAAGGGCATTGCGGCCGTGCCAGTAAGTAGCCCGGCGTTCTTTAGACCCGAACGGCATGGCCAGGTGTAACGGTATGTCCCCATTGGAGTGGTGAAGCGATCTTGGCACGATCCTCCTCGGACATCTTGATACGGTTGTATCCGGCAAACCCGTCCACGAAGGACTTTACTTCGAGAATTTGCCGTGGTGTCGACCGGCATGTCGATGTTAGGCGGTGGGGAAATCATCCTTAGGGCTGGCCTTGTTGAGATCCCGAAAATCCACGCGGCATCGACCTTTCCGTTGGCCTTGGTGACCGTCACGATGTTGGAGAGCCAAGTCGGAGTACTCAATCACTACGATGAAACCAACTCGGAGCATTTTCTCAATTTCTTCTTTAACTTGCAAGGACCGCTCTGGCTTGATCTTGCGCGGCTCTACATTTGTGAGGCTTGGATTCGGGATCCGGGGAATTCGGTGCTCCACGATTGAGGGATCGAGTCACGGCATGTCTTGATATGACCGGGCGAACACGTCAACATACTCCCGGAGGAGGTTTATCGGGGCTTCCTTTTACTGCATCGGCGAAGAAAGCGCCCACTTGTGTCTCTTTAGGCTCTTGCATGACCCCCGGGTTCACTTTGGTCATAACCTCTTGACGGCTTGGGCCCGGTTGTCCTCTTGGTCAACTACACGCTCGAGAACTTCTTTAATGTATTGTTCGTTTAATGTGTATGCTTCTTTATCAATTGAGTTATTAACGTCTTTTAAGTTGTTTGTTAACTTATCGGTTGTTAAAGTGGCAATGAGAGGATACTCAGAAAGGTCGGACTTTTCATTACACAAGAACGGGAATACATGATTGGCTACAACATTATAGTCCTCCCGTAAGGCCGTTGGATGACTCGGAAGGGGCTGGACTCGACAGGGCCGGCTCGAAAGGGTTTGAGGCCGGGTTTAGGGAGATGTGGGTGCGGGCCCGGCTTGTCTTCCAAGTGCACTGCTGGCTTGCCCTTGGTCGGTGAAAGTTACCCAATTCTTGATGGCATTGCTTTGGATGCTTGAGGAGGGTGCGGGGATCGAGAGGCTTGGCTCCTGCTGTCCCTATCATGGCGATCATCTTTGTTGTCGGAGCCCGATCGATCAAGTTGGGCAACTCCATGACTTCTTCAAACGGACTCGTAGAGTTTGGTCAGCGAGAGCGTCTTCTATGAATTACGGTTCCTTACGCTTTGGATTTCTTGTCTCGAATGTGGCCTCGGCGGGCGATCCGAACAACTTGTTTCCCATGGAGAGTACCACTGAGTTGCTCCTCCAAGTGCAGGATTCCCTTGAATGTGTACTCATCTTTGGGTTTGTGGTGGCGGTTGGTCCCGGGTAGAGTTTGTGATGTCGAACGCTCCCTTATCGGATTAGCTTTGAGTCCTGCTGAAACGCTTGAGGTCCCGTGCTATTTGTTCCATTACATGCGTAGTCTTGGTGTTGACTATTCACTGCTTCTTTCTCATCTTCATCGGTTCCAGTCGGTCCCTCGGTTCGTTCATTTGTCGGTCCCTCGGTTCGACGTGTCGGTTCCCTTGTCGGTCCCCTCGGTTACTGTCGGTTCCCTTGTTGGTCCCCTCGGTTACGGCTGTCGGTTCCCTTGGTGAAGTAATGAGCGAGGTCGAAAAGGCTGTAGGTCGGAGGTTGGGTGTGCCGTCGGAGGTTCCCCTTTTGTGGGCTGCTTGCCTTGGTGCGGGCGAGCCTTTTGTCTTCCTTGATGTCGGCGGTGTTGGCACGTGGCGAGCCCTGGACCGTGGTGTGGTCCTTGACTTCAATAACTTGGTGTTGGCCTTGCGGCCTTTTGCCGAGCCCGATCCACGGGATGAAGTTCATGAGTTTCATCATCCTCATGGCGGGAGGAATACGATCGTGAGGCAGGTGGAAGGTCCACGTTGCATATTTGGATCTTGGAGGTCTCGAGTGAATCCGATTAATGGCATGTCATCATTATGCTTGATTTCCAAGGCTGGAATGTCGTTGAGTGCTTTGGTCCCCTCGGTGGTGACCTTTGTCGCCGTAGGCTGTGGTTAGCTTCGTTGCCTTGCATGAACTTGAGGCACTTGGTGAAGGGTGGATGCCACGCCATTGATTTGATGCAGCCGGGGACGCCCCGGGATGGGCTGTGAAAGTGATTGGAATGTCGACACTTGGAATTCGGTGGGGATCACCCGCTTGCCGAACCGAGATGTTAAGAGTAGCAACCCAGAAGCATGTACGGGAAGTAGAGTCATAGGCCTTGACGGTGTGGGTGAAGGCTTAAGATCTGTGGGCTTGATGTCAAGCGGGTCCATCATCTTGGCGGGCAAGACATTCATTCCGGAACCTCCGTCTACCAACACGCGAGGAAGACGACGCTCGTCCAGTGGGCTGTGATGTAAAGCGGCTCATTGTGATCGGCCCCAAATTTTGGAAGGTCCAAATACGTGAAGGTGATAATGTTGCCATAGTGGATGTTACCAATCATCGAATGACTTCATGCGGGGTTGCGTCCACGGGGACCATGGTACGGGCCGAGGCTTTCCTCTAGCTTGAGCTTGTGAGGATAAGAGGAGGTGAGCGAGAGACCGAAAGGGAAATGTTTGCTGAGTCTGCTTGGTGAGTGAGGATCGGGTCCTCTTTCAAGGAACTTGCGTCTTCGGGTGGCCGGACGCAATTACGGCTCCGTCGGCTTTTTGGTGGCCTTAGGTGGTAATGCATGGATTTGACCCGATCGGGTTAGAACGGCGACATCGGAGTTTGGTCCCTTACGAGCAGTGCTGCGAGTTGAGCCATAGTTAGAGGAGGATTCCTCGTAGCATAGGGCCGTGCGTCTTCCCTCAACTTCATTGATTGTGGATGAATTCCGGGAGCTTCGGCGGCTTGACGGATTACGTCCCGGGATGCGGCTTAGGTGCCTCTGCGGGGAGAGTAGCCTACGGTTTGGCGTAGTTTGTTCGAATGTCGGTGCACAGCAGTGATTGCACTGGCAGCTGTGCGTTGCTTGACCCTCCGGGAGGTTGGAGAGTTCTCGGCTCAAGCGAACGGTCTCCTTGATTTCTTCACGGTATATCGCGTTCCTTTCCTTCTTCTTGAGCATACTCGGGCGATGCAGAGTTGGGTACGGCGATACTCGTGGTTGGCTAGTTTTCCTCCACTCTGGGCCCCGGATCAACCTTCTTGCGGCGGAGCTGCGTCGAGAGTTAATGCTGCGTTTCTTCCCATGTGAGAATAGCCGGTGCTTCTTTGAGCTGCGTGCGGCGGTCTAGGTAAACCTCCATTGGGGAGAGTTTTCTTCCTGCTTTATCGAGTGGCGGGTATGTCGGAAGGCGAGTATACGGCTTCCCGAACATCTGCCCATGTATTGGTTGCTTTGTCCCAGTTGATCGTTTACGTAAATGAAAATTTGTGAAGGCTGTGGAATTTCCACTGAGTAGTTGCTCGAGGCAATTTCCATCCTCCTCCTGTTTTTAAATAGACCTTCCTCCACTGAGTTGGCCTTTCAATTTGAGTGCGGTAATGATCCGTTCCCATCCTCCCAGGACCGCTTGGGAGTCCGGTTTTGTTGACTTCATGCCCGGCTTGGAAGAGAATGGTTTCATCGTCTTCATCGTCGCTTTCACAGAGAACTTGCTTTCCTCGGGAAGGTAAGCGGCGGGATTCGTTCCGCCGTGCCGTTCCATCTCCTAGGTCATCGGGACCGTTGACCACCCTTGGTTGGCGAGAGGGGTTGGATGAGAACAGACGGTAGTCGGGAAGTTGCCATGGGCAAAACTCTTGAGGTCGAGCGGGTCTAGAGTGGCCTCTAGCTCTGCATCGAAGTGCTGTGACACTTTAAGGGCTTGGTCCTGTAGGTCTTTCGAGCTTGGTCTTCGTCCCAAAGACTGACTTTCTTGAGCGGCTAGCTCCATGAGAGCTTTCCTTGCGAGACCTAGGCGGTCTCCGTAGGTGCGCATCGTGCAGCTAGTGTCCGAGCAGTGATTACATTCAAATCGCCGAATGGCGGGAACATGGATTACATTGACGAAGGAAGTCGGGCCAGGACATTCCATGCGTCCTTCCTTAATCTCGATCACCAAGAAGTTTGCCCATATGCGCTTGATTGACCCCAGGGTATTGAATTGCAATGTTGACGGTCTCGTGATCTCGCTCGATCGCCAAGTCTATCAAAGCTAGCGGTCGATTGGCGGGATGTACGAATCCGGGGCCGTGACGGCTAGGAGCGAGAATCGGCTGAAGCATGTTGATGCTTTGAGGTGGTCATTTCTGTGTCGGAAGGCGGCTACGCCTTGCGGGGAAGACTTTCACGAGATGTTTTCGGGGTGGGCGGTGGAAGCGTTCCCGAGGTTGATCGACTTGTAGCGGGGTGAGGAGCTTGGTCTCCTTTCTTTGTTGCCCTTGGCCTTGGCGGCGCTTGAGGGTATAAGCTTGAGCGGCGGCACGGGCCGGTTGCAGCTGAGCTGGTACTTGGAAGTAGGGATGAGCTACGAGCTCGCTTGGCCGGTGCCTCGTTTACCGTGAGCGAGGCAATCATCGAGGGTGACCTTGGTGTGGCGAGAATACGATAACAAGAACGGGGTCCTTGGCTTCATCGGGATACTGGAATAGATGATATTGACGAAGTCGTCGTCATTCACTTGATCGGAGGATTCCTCGTTGCGTGAATCACGTGCTTCCAATTGTCGGATAGGCATGCATGCTTGGACGTTGAGCTTGACAATTTCCATGGTATTGGAACCTTGAGTCGTAGGTGACACGATCGGAAGGAGTTCCGTCCTCAAAGCGAGCATGTGAATGCGGAGGTGCGCTTGCGGGTGCCGCGTCCTCGACTCCGGAGAGTCCAGATTCATCGTCATCGATCGCTCGATCCGGGTGTAGGGACGTATTGCGTCGATTGCGTTCTTTGGAGCGGCTAGGGAAAACATCATGCTCTTCGTTGGAGAAGAGGGGGTGCGGCGGTAGTTCCTCGTGGAGGACGTCCCATACAACTTCCATGCATTCATCACGAGAATGACGGTGTTTGTTGACCTTGATCACAAAAAACCTCTTCACTGGCGGGGCCGAGAGAGTTTGTTTGGAGAATCTTGTGAATCTCCGATTGGAGGCGGGGGTTTATGTGCCCGTATCATGGCGATATTCAGCGTTTCCTTCCAATCTGCCTCCAAGTGTTGGAAACGACGGTTGAACTTGATGTATCGGGCTGCTTCGAGTGCACTTTGCTCGAGTACGTTTACATAGTTAGCATCTCCGGACTACGAGGATTACGATGAGATTTGCCCGATAGTCCCTTGGTTGATTCGAAGGAGGTAACCCGGTGCACGAGTGCGGACACGTTTGGCTCTTTGTCTCGGCCGTTTCCTATGAGGAAGCTTGTCCCCTCGGATGACTTCGAGATCTCCTGTCGGTTGATGAACTTGACACATTGATGGAGAGTGGAAGCTATGGCCTTCATGTGGTGTAGCCAAGGGCGTCCCAAAAGAGGCTGTGAACTCGGATGGAATGTCCATCACGTGGAATTTTCTTGGCACCATTTGGGTTTCGAACCAAAGTTCGAGTCGCTGTCCCCGGGATGGGACGAGACGAGTTGTCGTAGGCCTTGATAGTCAGAGTAGACGGTATCAAATGGCTTTCGTGGATGCGGAGAGCTCGCATCATCTTTGAGAGGAGGACATTAACAGGCGACCCGTTATCTGCAATACTCAGGGAGTGATATGGTGTTGAGTTTGAGAGTGATGTACGAGCTTCGTTGTGCCCAGGCGTCTCTCGGTAAGTCTTAAATCACGAATGTGATCATGCTTTGCCATACGAGGCGGGAGTCGTAGATCTCGTCTCTATCCGTAGAAGGAGAGTCATCCGGCCATCCGTTTCTGTCTTCCTCTTTGCGAGGTAAAGCCTTTCTTTGGTACCTCGGGAGTATGTTGAGGCTGCACTGTGGCGGTTGCCGCCCTTGGTTAGCACATTGATCGAGTGCGATTGCCAAGGCGACCTTGATCTTCCTTTACGGTCCGGGCTCGGAAAGCTGGACAAGTTGAATCTTGGGCGATCCGCGGAGGGTTAGGCTTGGCGCGGTAAGACTATCAAGATCTGAGGTATTCCGGTGTTCAGTGCTGGTACGGTTTTGTTTGGGCTTTTCGGCTTTCCACCTGTTGTGCTCTAGAGGCTGCGTGGCTGGAGGCAAGAGGGTGGTGGAGTACGGTGCGTAGTAGTCGAACACTCCCGGAGGGTTCTCCAAGTGTACCTACACTTTGGTATCTCTCGGCTTCGTATCTTTCTCTCGATTCTTTGTTGAGAGGATTTCTTCTTACTGTTTCCTCGGAGGATTGCTCGGACGGTTTCTCGAGACTCGTACTCCCGAGCGAGGCGGAGCTTGATCACAAACATCGTAGGCGATGTGAACATTAGAGGAGGATCCAGTGAAAGAGGCGGAAGCGGATTACTGTAGCACACTTCTTGGGCACCCGCTCGATGGAGTTCACGCTGTTATTATTCGGAAAGGGATTCCCGTGTATTGGGCCCGCGGGGCGCTACAACTTGCCTTCTTCTATCAAGTTACGGATTTCGTATCGTAACCCCAAACGGTTGTCGGTGGTATGGCCGTGATGCGATGGAAGGCGCGATATTTGCTCTTGTCCGCATTGGCTACGGGAACTTTGGGTTTGTAATTGGCCACGGGCTTAAGGAGACCCTCCTTGATTAGCCACTTCCGGCATCTTGCTCGGTGGCATGTCCAACTTGTCGAAGTGTACGGCGGTATACAGTAGAAGCTGTTGCTTTGCGGGGCCCAGGTTTTACATTACCCGGCATTGTCCACGATGGACGTAGTTGTGACGTATCTTTCCACTTTGCCGAGGGCGGTGCGGGATTGAATGCGAGTTTGTTGAGCGGTATACGTACCATGTTTGTGCGGTAGCCAACTTTTCCTTGAGATCCTTCTCGAAGCTGTGAGCCGGCATTGACCATGGCCGGAGATGCAGGGAAGAAATTGTGAGCGATGAGAGTTCGATGGACGGTCTCAAGCGAAGACTTGAAGATCCGCATACATTCGTCTTTGGAGAGTGGCTCCATGATTTCGGAGAGTTTCAGCTCCATCTCTTGTAGAATTCCCCAACACTTTCATCCGCTTTCGCTCGGTGGTGATTAAGTCCTCGCGACTTGTTTCCCACTCTAAGTTGGATCTGTACCGTTCCGGGAAGATGTTGCTTGATACGTTCCCAGTGTGGCGATCCGCGAGCTTGACCCTCGAAACCATCGTAACAGCGAGCTTTTGAGCGTATCTTTGGAAGTGGTCGGCCATTTCTTTGGAGGGTTGCTCCTTTTGCTCTCATGCCGAGAACGTAAGTGTGTCGACGTGCGTTTGAGGACATTCGGTTCCATCGAATCGGTCCATCTCCGGCATTACGAACTTGGCGAGGAGAGGCGTGACCATTCCGGATCTGTGGATTTGAACGTTTCTGCTTTGAGCTGCTCATGGTGGCTTTCGGGTCTTTCATACGCTCGACCATCCAGGCTAAGGTTGGGTCCGGTGGTGGGCGTGAGGCTCGGCGCCGGGTGCTACCACGTGAGCGGTAGTGATTGGAGGTGGAAGGCTTGGTATATGAGAATATACGGGAGCCTTTCTACGAAGCTGTATCGGGGTTTGTCCGGTGTTTAGAGATTCGTGTATAGGCAGCAGGGACGAACCCGGGAGGGTGCGAGGATATTGGCATCTGAGATGGTCGGCGGTGCGGCGGTGATATTGAAGTGATGGGTGTAGCATTGGGGCGACCAAAATTGACGGGGTTGCTACTGAGAGGTGGCAACATGGAGCCTAGGTCATTTGTTTCCTTGGTTGGAAAGGCATCCGTAAGTTGGCGGGGGAGGAACACTGATTGAAGGTTTGGTGAAGCTGGTTTTGGGGAATCGTCATCCTCTACCGGGACAAAAGAAATGCAGTCGGCCCGGGGATAGGCTGCTATACCACGCTCATTCGAAGGCTGTACCCACGAAATTCTGGCGATCTTCTTTACGCCTCTTGTGAACCTCACAAGCCCGGATGGCTTCTTCCAATGTCATATACATTACCGGTGGCGGGGTCCTTCCCGTCCACGATTTCTCGATGAAGCTAGACATGTCGGAAATTGGGAGGCGAGGGAACCGAAGAAGCTGTCGCGGCTGCCGTTACTTGTGATCTGGCAAGGCGGCGGCCGGAAATCTGAACCACTTTACGCTCATTGCGGGGAACGAAAGGAAGGGTTTAGGCTTCGGAAAAGGGTATTTGGCTCAAGGTTTTCGGGCTTGTGCAATGTGCGATTACCGATTAAAGTTTACTTAAAGCGCGTTTTCTCGAAGTCTAATTGGTTGGAAAAGAGCGTGTCTTCTTTTCGCAACTAATCCTAGAGCTCTAATCGGTGGATCTCGTCACTACGCTTATAAGCCCTCGTTTCCATTGTAGATCATCTTTCTCGGGGACGGACTATCCCGAGCGAGGTACGATAAGGCAAGCGAGTTCCACCAGAGCAAAGGAAAAAGTGAACTTAAGGCTAGGCGATCACGCAAACTTTCGACGTGTGCGGCGTACGGGCCACGGTCGAGGTCAACGTCCTTAAGTTAAGGCGGGAGTCGTGCCAAAATTTGGGCATGACCTCTCTGACTCGCTTGTGCGAGAGACCTTTAGCTTTTAGCGTTGGCCAAGTTGTGGGCGGCACGGTACATACGGCGAGGTTTGGTGACACGGCGTCACATTGAACCTTCGGGTATATTTTTCGGCGAGCTCCGCGTCAAAGTCAAGGCTGAAAAGCTCAAGACTTCGGGTCGGGAACGACCTTTGGTCTAAAACTCTCGAGCTTGACTCGGAGCGGGGCCCAGCGTGAAAAACATACACTTAGGCTTTATGACACGAGCTAAGCCAAAAACCAACCGGGGTCTTGGACAAAGTGTGACACGAAAGGAGTGCATGGCTTACACGGGCTAGGATGGGATGTTTGGGACGACCCGTGCGCCCCGAAAGGTGTGCGCGAGACCAATCGGAGTGCAGCGATAAGGCCATCCCGGGTTAGGGGTTGTAGTGTGCGGTGTACCGAGGCGGCAAGTGCACGTGAAGTGCGGTGTTCGAGGCGACAAGTGCGCGTAGTGTGCGGTCACTAAAATTCTTTTACGAGTAAAACGAGAGATTTTTTCAGAATGTGTCTTAAAGAATTTATGATGCACGAGTTCAAAAACTGACATGAAAATCAAACATGAATGGGGATGCACAAACATGGTGAGATTTTGAAAAGTTGACAATGTAATGTCTTTTGAAAAAAACCGTTCGAGGTTTAAAGTAACACACACGAACGAGGAAGGGTAAACGAAAGTTTGACCCACGGAAGGCTTTTTAGAAAACAACGGTAGTTTTGAAAAAGTATCTTTTCCCAGTAAAGTCGCCAAGCCGAAATTACCCGATCTTTTCGCGCGGGCGCGCGGAAAAGAGCGGTTGTCTTTCGCGGGGTTGGTGTACGAGACCTCGCTTCACGGGAAGGAGCGAGAATGAGGAGTCGCCACGCGGTTTTGTATTTTGAGCCCAAACGTTGAGAAACGGCTATTGCGAAAATGGTGTCGTTTTTATTGGTAGCAAAAACTTAGGAAAAGGCTTTGAAAACGGGGATCATTTTTATTGGCGGCAAAAACGAGTAAAAGCTTTTTAGTACCGAGAGATTGTTAGGTTCGGAGGTCGGGTTACGTTTCGGGTAGAGTATTACGAGATCGCCAAACGCCTCGCATGACGAGTCTTTCTACCTTTCTCGAAATCGTGTGTGTGTGTGTGTGTGTGTCTTTTGAAATGGGGGCTTGAATGACAAGCTTTAATCTTGGTTTGAGTGCCAAACGTTGATTAGGTGACTTTGTTTGAAAAGACGAGCGTTTGAATGACAAACGTCGGTTTGAGTTGAAATGAGCGTTTGCGTGGCAACGTCGACTTTGAGTTGAAATGAGCGTTTGCGTGGCAAGCGTCGACTTTGAAGTTGAAATGAGTCATTGTTAACGATTTTTACGAGAAAATGCGTATTAAATGATTTTAAGTGTCAAATGGCGGCTTTGAGTTTGAAGATGAGCATTCGGAGGCCGAACGTCATGTCGCGCGTTTTGAAAGAGAGTTCGACGGACGAACTCCGGTGTTGAACCGGGCATTACATTGTTAACGATTTTTTACGGGAAAATGCGTATTAAATGATATGCGATCAACGAATCGGGTTGCGACTCGGACTTTTGAAAAGTAAATACTATCACAATCCAAACGGATCGGACTTGTAAATGACGGTATTTAAAGCGGTGTCAACGGAATCAAACGATCCGGAATTGTAAATGGCGATCAGCGAGGCCAAACGGCTCGGAAGTGTAAATGACGGTCAGCAGGCAGCGGCTCGGAATTGTAAATGACGATCAACGAGGCCAAACGGCTCGGAATTGTAAATGACGATCAACGAGGCCAAACGGCTCGGAATTGTAAATAACGTGAAAGTAAACGGAACGGGGTCGGAACGCCGTTTTAACCCGTGATTACTTCTCTTACGGAAAGAGAAGAGGATCGAGGGGCTAAAACGTATCGGACCCCCAGATTAGACGGGCGTCTACATTTTGACAATGGCGTTCGAAACTTGATTATGGCGGCGGCGCGTAAACCGAGACGGAACGGAAGATTCAGAGAGAGGGAGTTATACCTATGGCTAGGGTCGACTCCTTTGGCTCGGGAGGTGTGCACGGGACACGGAAAGTTATTCGAAAGGTTGTTTCGAAGTTGTAGGGTGCGTATTTGATCGAAATACGAAGGTTTCACGCGAATCGAGACAAAACGGGAGCTCGGGAGGGGTGGAAACCAGTTTGGACCGTGGGGTATGTGATTTTTTGGTGTTAAAATCCTCTTTCTTTGCCTTTGACAGCAACTTCTATTTATAGGGTGAAAATTGCAGTAGGAGTCCGGCCGGACTTGGACTGAATTTCAGGGGTTTTGGGAATTTTGGAAACCTGGAGGACTTGTTGGCAATTTCAGGAAAATTGCACACGGTGAGTCCCGGGGACAGCTTGCGAACCGGGGTATTTTGGTCTTTTGGCCTTGATTTGTGATTGACGAGTGACTAGAGGAGGTGGCATGCGGGACACGTGTCTGTGACTCACCGAAGTGTGGGAGTTCGTTCCGGTCCCGGTTTTGTCCGTTTTTAAAATAACGGTCAGGAAATGTCAACGCCCTGAAAGTGCCGGAAAATGCGTTTTTCAGGAAAGCCATACTTTTACGTGAGATGTCACGTGATAAGTATGGTTTGACGTCGGGATGCACGGGCGCCCCGGACGTCTCGTTAGCACAAAGCAACGGAGTTTAACGAGTTTCGATTAACCTGGAGCGGGCCAGTTAACGGATTTCGGTTAACTTTCTGACGGATTTGGACGATACGGATTTGGGTACTTACAAAAGTCCTTCGTGGACGGGTTCGCTGGATACAACCAGATCAAGATGTCCGAGGAGGATCAGGCCAAGACTGCCTTCACCACTTTCAGTGGGGACATAACGCATACACGGCCATGCCGTTCTGGTCCTAAGAAACATTTGAGGCAATACTAATACCGTGGCGGGCTGCAACACCCTCTTCCATGACATGATTACACAAAGAAATCGGAAGTATATGTCGACGCACATGATCATCCACTCCCAGGGATCGGACATGCAAAGCACAATTGAGCCTTAGATCTCGCCGATAGGGAAGTTCTTCAACAGACTCAGAAAATACTCCATGAAAAGGTTAAACCCTGCCAGTGCACGCCTTCGGCGTCAAAGCGCGACAAGGTACTTGGGATACATGGTTACAGAAAGAGGTATCGAAAGCCGATCCCCAGAAAATCAAGGCCATCATCGACATGAAGCCGCCTCCAAACCCCGAAACCGAAGTAAAGAGCTTCGTAGGAAGACTTCAAGACATCGGTCGCTTCATCAACCTGGTTGACATCTCTCTGCGAGCCCACGTGTTCAAACCGATGAAAAAGAATGCCGAGCATCAAAATGGGACTCCGAGTGCCAAACAACTTTCGAAAAGATCAAGACCTACTTGGTTAATCCCCACTCCTGTGCCCGCCACATGAAGCACAAGCCACTACTTCCCACTGTATCCGACAGTAACTGCACACGTCAATCGGAGCAATGCGCGGCACAAGAACGAGAAAGATTCCAAGGTTGAGCATGCAATCTACTTCGTAGCCAGAAGCTTCAAGGAAGTGAACTCATCTACTCAGCATCGTAGAAAATCCCACTTGTACCAGCCTTGGTACATGGGTAGTCGGGAAACCTGAAACAGCCTACATGCAATCGCATTCGGTGCTCCTGGTCTCCAGAAAGTGGACCCTGGTCCAGATATCTCTTTGATCCAAGCCATCCCTCACAATGCGGCTAGCCCGAAGTGAATGTCATTCTTCCCGGCTCGAGTTCGACATCAAGTACATGGTCGGAAAATCAACAAAAGGGCGAGAGTAATGGCAGATCCACCTGGCCGACTTTCCCAAGCAACGTGAACCTAAGGGTCCCGATCCGCAATTTCCTGATGTGATCGGAATCTTTTCATCACAACGCAAACCCGGCCGGCAACTCTTCTTCGATGGGGCAACCCAACAAGAAGGGGAATGGTATTGGAATGCTCCTTGTCGATCCCAAGGACGAGCATACTCACATAGCCATGCAATGGCGAATTTTGAAGCAACCAACAAATGCGAGCGAGAAATCACGAAGCCTGTGCAGCGAGGTTTGGGAAGCCGCCTCGAGCGCAACATCTTAGAGCCTGGATGTATGTATGGAGACTCAAAGCATTGATCATCAATCAAGTATCCAACAAATGGAAGACGGTAGATTCCGGCCCTTCAGAAGTACCACGCGTGACATGGAGGAGCTCATTGCTCAGTTCAAGGACATCTCTTTTCACTATTTGCCAAAGAAGACGAGGAATCTCTTCGCAGACGCCCTGCAGCAACCCTCGCCTCTCTTGTCGAAATTCCCAGAAGGCTGAAAGAGGTAAAACCCCTCGAGAATAGGCGAGACATGGAAACACCCGCCTATTGGCTTTGTGAGATCGAAAAAAAGAAAAAAGAAACTATCGACGAACCTCGGTACAATCAAATTTACCGGAGTACCTCCA